>MU225591.1:238141-254381 GCA_018584345.1 Thuja plicata | reverse complement strand
AACCCATGTGATCTAATTGGAGTTATCTCTTTGAAGATAAATGAGTATTTAATTCATTTATTTAATAATTGTTTTCAACATGTGAGATAATTGAATTCTTTTTAATTAAGAATTGCTTTATTTTGATCAAATTAAATTAATTTAATTGGAAGACTTTAATTAGTAAGTTTAAATATTTGAATTTAAACTATAGGAAATTGAGTTTAATAAATTAATTGATGATAATTAATCAATTAAAGCTAATTAATTAAATAAAATTAATTATTTAATTAATTTTGGGAATTGGATTAGATGATTTGGGGAATGAATTTAGAAGAAAATAGATGATTAATTAATGATTAAAAAACTATTAATTAATAGATGAAAATTAGTGTTTTTAATGTAAAGTCGCAAGCCTGTCCATTTTAGGGTGTCTACAGTATGATATTTCATGATTGCACATGTTTATGTTACTATTTGCCTAAGTTATGAGGATTTGAGTATCAGGTTGACAATAAAGAGTGAAGAACAATGAGCTAGATGTTGGATCGATCAACGATCCTAACAGATCGATGATCTAATCGATTTACTAGTTCTATTTGGTTAAGGCGACATGGTATAAGATATTTATGACATTGATTGAGGTTAGCATGAAGTTTTGTGTATAGATTTGACTGACATCTCACACATTTCATTTTACATTCTTATGGTCAACCAGTTAAGTTATTATCTTTGATATTGAGTATATAAGAACAACTTTTTGTGAAGCTATGATACAGTGATGGTCAGATATGATAATCATATGTTATATTCAAGTAAAATAATAAAAATATTTAATTAAAGTTGAAAATAAGAAACTAATTAAAAATAAAAATCATTTAATTAATTATTGGAGGAATATTAGACAATTAAATAATTAAAATAAGTAATTAATTATAGAAGAATAGAAGAAAAAATTTGATCGAATAAATTAATGAATTTATTTAATTAGAGAATGCTTAGTTAATTAATTATATAATTATTTAATTATGGGTGACAAGAATCGAGAAGATTATTTAATTAAATAATAAATATTATTTAACTGTGGGACATGAGAATTGAGAAGATATTTTAGTTAAGTAATAAATATTATTTAATTATGCGAGACAAGAATCAAGAAGATATTTAATTAAATAATAAATATTATTTAACTACAGTGCATGAGAGAAGAAATGACAAAAGACTTAAATAAGTGAATTAGTTAACTCATGTACATGTAACTAATAAAAAAATAATTATTTTATTTATTTTAGAAGAGGTTATTTTTTTTAAAAGTGAATAATTAAATAAATTAAAGAATTTATTTAATTATAGAAGATTTAGTTAATTAATTAAATATCAAAATAATTATTTAATTGTGAGGAATTAGAATAATGTACTTAATTAAATAATAAATATTATTTAATTAAATAGTTAAATATTATTTAATTAAATAAAGAAGACTTAGTTAATTAATTAAAATAATTGTTTAGTAATGGTGAATTAGAATTATGTATTTAATTAAATAATAAATGTTATTTAATTAAAGTGTGGCAAATTGATTAACTAAATTATTTAATTATTTAATTAACATTATAATAAAATTAAATAATTAAAAAAAATTTAATTATGAGAAATGAGGGAAATGTTTTATTTTTGAATTTAAAATATAAAAGAATGACACGAATTAATTAAATAATTAAAATTATTCAATTAATTAAGAAGAAAGTTAGTAAAATTGATGCTTGCATGATTATACTTGGACCCATCCCAACCCAGGTGGGTTTAATTCGACATGAACAACAAAAGTAGCAAAACTGACATGATATTCAGTATATAATACGACATCTAAGGTTATATATAGAATATCACTATGGTTGAGGCACCTAGGAGAGAGTTCGGCTTCAAAAAGATAATGGAACATCATCTATGTAATTATACCAACCAATAACTATTACTATTTTGGAAGGGTCTGATGTTCTCTTGCTATGTCTGGTAGCAACAGTTGCGGATAGGGTGACTTTGTCGCAATGGATGTTGTCTCACATTTGGGCACTTGTTCCCGTGCTGCTAAGAGATTCAAATATTGGCAGTCTCAAAAGAATATGATTGTGTGTTGTTGATTAGAAAGTGGTTCAGCACCTCACAAGGCCCTTTGAAACTATAGGTCCCAAAATATCTCAAAGAAAGATGGGTCTTTTAGAAATCCTATGATAAAATCATAGGTTGAATGGGGACATTTCTATTGCGAACATGGGTCTACTAAGGTGGTATGATCAATACCTTCAATGGATGGTCAATTGAATCAAGGAGAATAAATTTGTGTGCTTTAGGTGTCTACAACAGTCTCATTCCAGATGTTAGATCCTTCTCCAAGCAAGAGATCCATGAAATACAAGTACCAAAATATGGTCTTGACAACCTTTGTGACTTCTAATATCAATAAAATCAGAGACGCGGAGATTTTTCATTATAATGTTATAAATTTCCACACTTGTGTAATTTAGCATTAGGCCATGTCCCTACCTTTGCTTAACATAAAAAAATGCATGTCACCTTTCATACCCCTCCATTTAGCTTTGTCACCATCCACTTAGATTCTCATCCACATAGCCTAGGCAACCCAAGACGTGTGTACACAGCAAAGACGTCTGTGTAGTGTGCACTCATCTTGTGAATTTGAAAACATGTTGAGTGTTATTGAGGCATTACAAACTGCCACCCTTGTAGTGTAACGCCTGATTCGACTGCCCACCAGCATGAAGATTTCGACCCATTTAAGTCTCATTTGGTATTTTTGACTCACTTTTGGTTTTCTTGGGAATTTTTTCTTAATCTCTCCATTTCATACTTTCTCCAAACACTATTTTCACAGTTATCTCACAATATTCTTGAGCTTCTTATCGTATTGGGACAATTTATCTTGATCCCTCGATCATCCTTGTCTTCACTTCATCGACCTTTGGCATCATAGTGGTGAAGGGGAGTCTCTCATTCTATCTCATTCTGTGTTTTGATAACATATATTGTTTCTAGATCAATATCTTGTTATTTTATATTTTTTCTATTTTCTTTACGGTTATCTATCACCATTTATCTTGTCTAAATTTGTTGTTATAGAGTTGGAAATACCAAAATAGGGATCTAACTAAGGTAGTAAGTTCTCTCATGTCCTTGATATACTATTTTCATTATACTTATATCTTTGTTGTACTTTTCATATTTTATGGTGCTTTACTTTATATGTTGTTATTCTAATCACTTTTTTTGTTTCCTAGTTTTTTGTGCCAACTTCTATACTCTTTCCATATGGTATGCACATGCATCATGTTGGCATCATATACATGTGTTCTCATCCCTAACCGAAGTGTATGTCTTATACAGTGAGCTCATAGATTTACATAGTTGTTTGTGATAGTTAGCTATTTTACCTTCAATAGTTAAAATGTTGTTATCTTCTAATATAGTGTAGTTATATCAGTTATTTGCATTTCATACTTTAGTTCACTTTATGTCTTTTTTCAATTAGTTTGTTTCGACCCCCTTGCTCACCAGATCTCTAGTTAAGTGAGGTGGCACAAGGGATGGTTCATTGTTTGGGACTTTGATTGGTCTTGAGGTTTTTGAACTTTTTGTTCTCTACATTTTGTTGAACCCAACATGAAGTAGGGTCCTCTACATCAAATCTCCCCCTTTCTGAGTGGAAATCCCTTTGTAAAAATGTTAATGATCACTCCTATCTTGCCACCTATTTGTAGGGTGCCTGAAATGAATATCACCTTCAACCCTCTAGATGAGTTGTACAAAAAGATCCCTCTCCCCTCTATATTATGACATTGATCAATGGTGTCTCTATAAGAGACATATTGGTTGACCCTACATGTACTAGGTTTACCTTATCACTAAGGAGGAACTCATCATCAATGGCTTAGATCATGCGAGATACGAAAAGTATCCTGCAACCATCAGGATACATGATGATTTGTCACTTCTCCCTTTGGGGTCCACCATCTTGATGGTCTAGGTAGGATCCAAGGTGTTCTTGTTTTCTTTTATTGTGATTCCTAAATTGAACCTCTTTAGGGTCAAGATGTCCATCCCCTGGCTAGCATCCATTGGATTCATCTCTTTGGTTCTACACAAGTGTTTGAAGCTCCCCCATGAGGTTACTATCCACATAATAGAAGATGTTGATTATCACCCTTTGGTGTCATGTGGGGGATTTCTTCTTGATCATTTATGGCCTGCTCCAGTAGGACCCCTGCATCCTCAACACGATGCAACATTCCTTACTTATCACAAGTATAAGGCAGGGGAACTGAACTTCAAATCTGCAGTGCCTATCCTCTCTCTTTCCATCCAGCCATCTCATGAGGCTAAACATGCTTTTACCTTTGTCCCTTCAATTAATTAGGGGATCAAGGAAAGAACCCGCCCTATGGGAAGCCTCCTCATCCACCTTGGGATTCACAACCTTTTATGGTGTCTTTTGTTCCTATGTTTGCACCTAATGTAGACAGAGGAAAGGAACCCATGTTGGCTAAACCTTAGGATTTCTCACCTTTTTCCATCATGATCATTGCAGACATACATTTACCTACCATCTATGGTAAGGTTAAAAGGTCTCTTAAGATTGCATCCTCTCCCTTAGCACCTACCCCTTATCCTTCGAGGGCATCCTAATTTCATCATGTCACCTACACGGTGAAAAGAGGAAGGGTGCTTATGACTAAGTTGGTGGTTGTTATGATAGTGTCACCTTCACTCTATTGGTTGTTCCCTCCTCCTTTTTGGTAACATCATCAATGACCATATTATTGGTTCTAACTAATATTTATAAAATCCTAAGGGTTTCGATACCCTATCAATAGACAACTAGACTCAGTGGCTAATAAACAAGGCTTACAAACCTCCTACACTTCAAGCTTTTCCGAACTTAGGTGGGTATACCTTAACTTATTCTCATGACTTATCACTTTCAAACATTCAAATAGACACAAGGTAGATTCCCAATAAAATTATACCAAGGGTAATCAACATAATTTTCACTTATTCTTTTACTTGATATATATAATCAATGAATAGTTGGGGGCAAGCACTAATCTACTCCTAAAACATAAATGTAAGATTGATTTTAATTTTAGATTTGCTTCTCAATGATATCCCTACCAACATGTAAGACCAGTACCTACTCCATTTGGGAAACAAAGTTAAACAAATTGAATTATATAAACCTTATTTAACAATACAAAAACATTCAGAATTAGATTATCATATTATCCCTTGCATTGATGTCAAACACTATTGCCCTACATTCTAATTACTAAATCCAAGTCCCATACTCACAGTCTTCTATTAATTATTTCATGCATTTAATCCTCTCCTTGAGAGAGCTAAATACAATCAACACAAAGCCACAAATATTAGACGGATAAACTCAAATATAATTTATATGAATTTATGCAAATGTTTGGATACAAATTGGAGACAAAATATGACACTTAACACTTTTTGACTCAGATTTTCCATTATATCAAAAAACTTATACAACACAAAACATTCTAACTACCACCCTTAAAGACTAAGCACTACTCTATTATTCTCTCAATGATAACACTAAATTTAGAAGAAGTAATACATGATCTTGGCATTCCTTTTATAGAAACAAGGAATGCAACAAGCTTTGGATCATTTACAAAATCATATTGTAACAACAAAATATTCTATCCCTATCCTAACTAATCTTCAACAAGGCTTGAATCCCTATGAGATATGTTAATCCTTGAGTGTTTTGAAGGAATGGAAAATCTTATTCTACAACTGTGAAGAAAGGGGTTGAACACCTAGTGATGTATCTTCTATTATCTTCTTGAAGAACCTACAAAGAAAGGTAGTTGGGAACAAACAAAGGGAGCTAAACATATCCTTCCATCTTCATAATGATTATTAGCTTCACTCATAACCTCATGGAACAATTGTGGCACAAACTGGGTCATTCAAGGTTTCCATACAAGTAATTGATCAACCATTCGAAAGGTTTTTATGGTCATGTCATCACAAATGTAACTGTCTTCACAAAAACCAAAAATTTCAAAACTATTAGGCCACATTCTTTTACTTCTCTTTTTCTTTGTGTTTTCTTCCCATTATCTAACATCCAACTCATCTAGCCATTGGAGACCTTTTTACTGTTTCATTTTTCCAATAGCTTCTTTCCATCTGGCATTAGCAATGGCTCTTTCATCTGAGATAAAATTTTCATAATTGATTTCAAACTTAAACATTTTATGCATTATATCATTGAACTCATCAACTTCAATTTCTCCATTATTCATAATCAATGTCTTTACCATGGGATAAATCAGATCAAATTCCCGGATCCATTTATCAAGACTCTTCATATTCTTCTCTTTATCAACTATATTAGGGACAAGAGGATGTTCTAATTCCACCATTGTGTGAATCTTGTTTATAACTAACTGCTCTTTTCCTTCAAATAAAGGTAAAAATGAAACAACAATATTAACCTTGTCTTTGGTATCCTTAATTATAGAGGGAAAATCCACATATTCAACAACAATCTCTAACTTTTCCATCATAGAAGTTCTATAAGACCATCTAGCATACAAAGATTTTAAGAGAGCAATAAATTTAGAACACGTTTTCTCAAACTGCAACAAGGATAAATAACTAGAATACACAATTTTCCACTTCAATTTCAACTTCCCCACTCTGTAATCAAGGACTTTTATCAAAGTATCATTGCTTAATTCTAACATATCCTCTTCCAATTTCGCTATTCTTCTAGCATAATCATTTAACTTGTCTAGTGTTCCCTGAGGCACAATTTCTTCTTCTGATATTGGTTGAACTAAAATCTCTTATGTAACATGTCTTGATTGTGTAGGGGGAGGAAGTTGCATTGTATACCATGATAGCTACGCTTTTAAAGCTTCATTATCCACATACAGTTCATCACATCTTCTTGGCATTGCCATAAGATCACCATGCATCTCTTTAAATATATTTTCCTTTTCTATGGGTATAGCTTGATTTAACATAGCCACATCCATATTGACCATTTCAAATGTACAAGTATATTTCACAGTTTTTAAATTTTGCACTTCCCCTTCTCTCTTCTCCAATCTCAATTACATGAGGTTTTCGTCTGGCCGGGGTCAATGCCCAAATTTCTAGAGTCTATGATTTTGGATTAAATCCTGATATGGACATAAATTGACCAAATTCAAACTCTGATGTGAAAATTGCATCATTTTGATTTCTAATCAAATCAGTAATGAAAGAATATTGTAGATCTCATCCAGGAAGCAACAACATTCCACACAATAAATAAATAATCTAAATAAATATTTCATTACACATAAAAAAATGTAAACATAGAAACAAGTGTCAAATCTATGTAATTTCTATCATCTAAAATATTCATGTCCAAATTATATGGGGAGATGAAAAAAAAAAAAAAAAAAAGATCAATAATTAAATATTGTCAAGCATGCAATTTTTGTCACTATACTTCTACATAATATAAAATTCAACTTGGCATTGTTTTATCACCATGAGTTATTCCTTCTACAATTGAGAAACTCCTAATAGAAGCATGGAAATAGTATATAACTCATATAAACATAGAAAGCAACAACATTCCACACAATAAATAAATGACCTAAATAAATATTTCATTACACACAACAAATGTAAACATAGAAACAAGTGTCAAATCTATGTAATTTCTATCATCTAAAATATTCATGTCCAAATTATATGGGGAGATTGCAAAATAATAAAACAAAAATACCAATAATTAAATAATGTTAAGCATGCAATTTTATTCATGTCCAAATTATATGGGGAGATGAATAAATAATTAAATGATGTCAAGGATGCAATTTTTGTCACTATACTTCTACACAATACAAAAAGAAACTTGGCATTGCTTTATCACCATGAACTCTTCCTTCTATAATTGAGAAATTGATGTAGCACAAAACCTTCAGAAACAACAATTCAAAAAGAATAACACAATGGCAAAATAACAGAACTCTCAATTCTCATTAACTGCGTCCAATCTACTCTGCCTCTACAATGAAAGAAAACTCCTACTTATTACAATTCCAAAAATTACCATATTTGGCAGATTTTTGGGAAAAATGAATTTTTCCATTTTTGGTAACTTTTAAAACTCATCCTAAGAATCTCAATTTTTCCCAAGAAAATCTCTCAACTAAGGCAAGATGAATTGCCAACTAACCCACGAAATCAAAAACACGATTTCGGATTTATTACAAAAGCAAAACTCAAAAAACTGGAAAGAAATAGAAAAAGCTAATTTTGAAGGTCAAGATGAAACTTTAGGCTCCCGAAAAGATGTCAAAACGGCTACCAATAGAGTTAGCTAAGTTGGAATTTCTATTAACTCTTCCTCATGCATCTGCCTGTAAAATTTCAGCAAAAACCCACATCCGAGTCAAAAGTTATGACCTCCGAAAGTGGCTGCATCAGAAATTCCTAATAGAAGCATAGAAATAGTATATAACCCTAATAAACATTTAATTACACAATAAATACAAACCTAGAAATAATTATTAAATCCATACATATCCATCACTTAAATCTTCATGTACAAATTATATTAGCAAAAGATTATAATTAAACAAAAAAATCAATTAATCTATATTAAACATATAAAAATTTGAGAGTAATTATCATGAACATCATTCTTATTATTTTCTCATCAAGAGTGTCACTATCAAATTTAAATTCTAAGTTGACATTAAAAACTTGAGATTAATTGTCATGATCATTATTCTTATTATTTTCTCATGAAGAATCCCACCATCAAATTTGAACTCTAAGTTGATAGCAAGCATATGTACTAGAAAAGTTTGAGTCAACATTAATAAAGAAAGAAGACTTGAAGACATGAAAGAAAGAAATTTATGAAAGCGAGAAACGAATAAATTTGAGTCAATATAGAAATTATTGTTTTCTCTCTTTGAAATTAAGAAATGAAATTTATAGGCTAAGATTTCACTTGATTGGTGAGAAGTTCTTGTAATAGGTACAAGGTTGTAACATGTCAACAATAAACTTTCAACTCTCTTGAATTGGTTCTGAAACTCTGGATTTTTCATCTGGACTCTGTTATTGGTCTCCGTGCTCTCCTTATTTTTCCGAATTAGTTCTGAAACTCTTGGATGTTTATACTTGACTCTATTATTATTATTATTATTCTCTGTTCTTATAATGTACAGAATTTTCTTGAATTGGTTTTTAAAGCTCTACACATTTCATTTATACTTGACTCTGTTACTGTTCTCTGCTTTTCTGATGTTTCAAATTCTCTTAAATTGGTTATGACGCTTTGGATGTTTTACTAGACTCTATTTTGTTCTCTGCTATTATGATATTTCTGCTTCCTTAACTTTTCTCCAGTTAACTAATATAACACGTCCTACGTTTAAAAGATGCATTATAAAATCTTGTGCTTTCATATACTTTCGCCATTTGCACTATTGTCAATGCAACTACTTTGTTTTTAGATGTGTTTTTCAAATACTTCGCCACTTATCCCATTGTAAGATCAAGTACCTTGCAAATAAGATGTGTTTTTCATTTGCTCCTTCTCTCCATTGTCAGGGGCAAACAAATACCTTGACCACAAGATACTCTTTTCAAATACTTTTGAAAAGACTTGCCCTATTATCCAGTGCAACTACCTTTCTGATAAGATGCTTTTTTTTTTAATATCTTAGTCAACCTCATTGTCAAGGACGAAATACCTTACCGATAAGATACCATTTTCAATATACTTTCTTTGGCTGTTGTATCATCTGTAAAGAGCTCTTTATAAGAAACAAAAATGGAAGCGGCTAAGACAGAATGTACCATTGATCAAATTTGAAAAATTCAAAAAAACCACAGATTTTTGCTAAATTTTCAGCATATGTTCTTTATGATCTACATATCTTGTGATCGAAAACTACACAAAAATTTGCCAAAAACTTAATGTGTTTTCGCAAATTTAGAAAAAAAAAGTATTCCGGTATATATAAGAAAGAATCAAATTGCTTTAATATTTTGAAAGTAAGAACCCATAACAGAGTATATATAAGAATCAAATTGCTTTAATATTTTGAAAGTAAGAACCCATAACAAATCCGCTTTTTAAGGGGAAAAGATAGAGAAGCAACAGATTATCTAATCAAATGATGAACAAAGAGCAAAAACAACAAATTGCTGGGGCGAAATCCATAACAAAGGAACTGTGATCAGCGGAGAAATAAGAGAAATAAGCACTCTGTAATTTGTTGGCCACCGACTGCTTTGGCTACTAAAAATTTTCATTTTATTCATTTCATGAGTGATAAATATAATTAATCACTTTAAACAACTGTAAAAATGCCTTGGTAAATAAGGGAAAAGTAGTTTCATTCCTTTACAACCGCAGGAAAATATGTATGACTGACTTGAAAGAAAACCCAGTTCAACAGCTGAACAAATTGACAGGGTTAATATAATTGAACTCAAGTTATAAAAAAATTCCTCCATGATCTTCTAACAAAGCAATAAACCTAAGTTACAAGAAAATTTCTCCATGATCTTCCAACAAAGCAATAAACCCATGAGAATTTTCCTGCATGATCTCCAACAAAGCAATAAGCCCAAGTTATATAAGAAATTTCCTACATGATCTCCAACAAAGTAAAACTCGAAGCCAAAATCTACAAAATAAAGATATCCTCCCTAGGAGATTATATGTACATAAACATGTATTCCACTCTACCGAATACTGGAAAACCAGTCAGAGCTTGAGATCATGAGTGCATGTCTGGCTTAGAATGGTGCGATTTACTATAGCAATCGTCATATTGCAGGTGGAGGACGAAATGGCGTGATGCTTAAAGATGTTGAGCAAATTCACCCGCCCAGAAATCCGAGTCGAAGAACTGAGAGGCAAAATCCCGGAGAGAATGTCATCCAAAAGATGCGGGTCCGAAATGACACGATCAGCCAGGATCTTGACAGTAGTATTCATTTCCATAGTCCGGTCAGCGCCGATTTTCCCAGCCGGAATCTGCGCCTCTCCACAATTGATACCGCGGTAGAACAGCTGCGCGGTACTGTTCCCGAACTTGAAGCTCGCCTTGTTGCGGTTCTTGACGGACAAATTCAAGTCCAGACTAACATTCAGGCCAAAATTCAGGCCCAAAAAGTCCGCCTTCCACTGCAATTGGTCGAGCGACACAGATTTGACGGTAACCCTAGGGTTTCGAACCTTGAACACAGTGACGCCCAGAATGACGCACACCAGGGCTACGACAAGGACAGTCGCTAAGGTCGTTCCGCAGCAGCACGCCATCCATCGCCGCCGCTTCATTCGACTCCGCAGCTCCTCGCTCTTCTCTTCCACGCTCATGGCCGCCCCTGATAACCCCTTCTCCCCATTCTCTTCCTTCATGCCGGAAACCCCTGTACGACAACAATAAAGGCAAAATAGAGGCAAAATCAGGTAAAATGAATGCAAAAACCCCTGGATTTATAGTTCAGGGAGAGCAGAACGGTCCCCCGGTGGCCCTAAATAGCAAAAATCGTGTGGCGAGAAAATGCGGAAGTTGGGACTGCATTTACTGTGTGGACTCGGGTAGGAGGAGGGAGTAGGGGGGATTCGAACCCGGCTTAAATGCGGGAAGATTGGGCATTGATGAGAGACGGTTGAGGATGTTCAAGGAATTCATTAATGGGTGGGTATACAAGTAGGAATTTCATTATAGCTGTGATTTTGATGACAGGTGGAAGCTAGGCCGGCTGATTCTGCTCTGCTGTCTTCTTCGATAATTTTCCCGTCCCGACGGGCTTTACCACAGTGTTATGATGAACAAGAAACTGGTTTGAATGGTACCAGTTGAGATTTGGTTGACAAGAAGGGGGGTTTTTTAAATCGGTCACGGATTTAACAGTGTGAAGACTGCAACGATCATTATATTCTTTATTTTTCTTTGGAATGACCATACTCTTGCCTTCACGTGTTCTACACAACTTTACGAGGAAATTTTATAAATTATTTAAAATGTGTGACATCAATATCAAGGACGAATCTTGTTTTATTTTGCAGGTAGCGAAAGAAGTCGCAGCGTAAGATCGTACAGAGATAAGTTAAAGATCGATTAACGTAAGTTTTGAGATTTTGGAGAAATGGAGTCGTTTACAGAGATTAAGATTGTTATTTCACCTCTCGTGTTCTTACGTGGAAAATATTCTCTAGTGTTAGAATGTTGTGAGTGGTAACAGACCTGGAATTTGATGGCTGTATTGGCTGTTTTTTTATTTTTGAGTTGTAAATTTATTGGATCTTACAAATTGACAGCTAAATTTTTATATAACGATAAATATGACATTAAAGTTATTAAGAAACTATGTAATAAGTATTTTATTTAATAGTATAAATATATGCTATTTTATAATATCTATGATAAATATATATTATTATTTTATAATGTATATATTTCTATTTTGATTATTATATATTTTAGAATCTTTTTAAAATAAAATATATAAATTTTTGGGCTTTGGAGATGTTTTGGTTTCGTTTTTTTTGTTCTGCTAGGGTTTTGAGTTGCATCGCTATTCTGAGCCCTCCTGTCCTTTCATAACGCATTTACTGCGGGAAATTTCTTGGTATTTATGGCCCCGGCCACCATTCGCCCAACAGTTGATGCTGGTGCTGGTGTGGTGACAAATAACAATGGCGCCTCCAAGCAAGAGACATCGCAAGTTTGTTCCCAAAGTGTTCCACGGGGTATGTCCCAGCCTGATATTGTTTTACCCATTCATGAGTTTGATGATGCCTATACTTGGCTTGAAACGCATACTCTTATTGGTTACTTACTGGGTCGCAACCCTCCTGAAGGCGTTATTAAAGATTGGGTTGTGAAAGTTTGGACTCCTCATGGAATCCGCCTGGATGGCATCTAGAGTCTTACCAAAGGTTTCTTTATGTTTCATTTTTCCAACCCCACCCATATGGATGTCATTTTCGCCAAAGGACCCTAGAATATTAGGGCTTCCCTTTTAGTTTTCCAACGCTGGTCTCGAGACTTTTATGTCTTTGACGACAAGAAGCTAAAAGTTCCCGTGTGGGTTGAGTTTCCTGGTCTCCCTCTACCCTGTTGGCCTTCCTGCATGTCATTGCACAAAAGCTAGGTAGGGTTATTTGTAGTGAGCATGACCGTTTTCTTAATCCTCGGCCCCATAAGAGGCTCTGTGTTGAGGTCGACCTCTCCAGGGACCTTAAAGAGTCAGTTGAGATTCAGGTTGGTGAGACCACCCTCACTCAGAAGGTGCTTTATATCAACCTTCCCAACACTTGTTATCATTGCCAATCTGCAGAGCACAAGATTAAGGACTGCCCTTTGGAATTCCTCCCACCAAATCTCCTCCTAAGGACTCTAGCTCTCGGCTAGCCGATTCTAGTAAAAATGAGGAAACCAAGAAAGACGACTGGGTAATAGTCGGCCGCAAGAATAAGCACTCCAAGCCTACCGCTTCGGCTTCCACTTCGCAGCCGCCACCTCCTCTTGTGGAGGCCCGTACTGAGAATGCGGCTCCTATTTCAAACACTGGCCAGCAGGGGATGGAGGTTCTTAATTCTGTTGTTAACCCTCCTTGGGTTCACACGCCTTAGGTGGCTTCTACGATTTCTTCCCCTCTCATTTTCCATCACTCGCACAACCCTTCTGGGCGTGTTGAGGCCATGCTTGAGGGTGTTCCAGAAAAATGCAGAAATATTTCCATGGAGTCTCCTGGGAATTATTTCACTCTAGCATATTTGTCAAATAGTTTTGCTTCCCTTGGGGATGGTGATGGTATGGACGACATTGTTTTCTCATGAAGTACATCTATTGGAATGTTCAGGGTCTGGCAGACCTACCCAGAAAGTATTCTGTCAGGGATGTGCGTCGTTGTGTTAGTCATCTGGATGTGTTATGCCTCCAAGAATTTAAAATCTATGTTTTCTTGCTTGATGTTGCCTGTAAGGTTATTTGGCCTAAGAGTCTTGCTCTTTGTTCTCAGCACGAGGCTCGTCGAGGTGGAGTTGTTACTCTACTTGCTCCTCGTTGGCATTCTTTTTTGGTTAGTCATGGCTCATATCCCATGCAGAGATGTGTCTGGGCCACTTTTTTTATTGAGAATCATTCTTTTGGCATATTTAATGTTTATAACGCCCAATGATGTTGAAAGATCTCACCTTTGGCGTTGGATTGTGGATTCTCTGCCACCTGCAACTTGGCTTTTTTGCGGTGACTTTAGTATAGTTGAAGTAGCTTCTAACAAGGACAGCCTTTTGCCTTTTCGATGGACAGTTGTGTTAGGAATAACAGTCCACAAGACAACTGAGAGGGGGGTGAATCAGTTGTGATATAGATTATTAAACTTTAAACTTTATAAACCAAATTTGTAAATGTAAATGATAACACAGTAAATACCAACACCATAACACAATATTTGTTGTCGAGGAAACCTTGTTAAAGGTAAAACCTCGGAGGGAATTAACACCCACATATAATGTACTGAGAATATAGTATCCCTATTAAATGATTTAGCCTTGTTAGGAGCTTGTTACAACATTACAGTACATAGTCCATGTTAGGAGACAATCCCTGTTAGGAGTCAAGAGAAATAGTAGGCTCACTGCCAAGGCACACTGCCCAAAGAAGGTTAAAGCCACCCTCAAGGATTCACAATCCGAACAAGTGTATAAAGAAAATACACAATCCAGTGAACTGTCTAATAGCAACTATCTTTGATTGGTCAATTCCAATAAAGTATTCTTCTCATAAAATCTGCTCTACATCCAGCAGTCAAACAAGCTTCACAGCTTTCACTTCTCTTCTTTTCAATCTTTGTCACATCTTTTCAAAAGAAAAGATCACTCATTTTTTTTCTCTTACAATAATTCATTAGGTCGGCTAGTTAAGCTTTCCTAATACACAAATAATTAATTAGGTCGGCCACTTAAGGTTTTCCAATATACAAATAATTATTTAACCCCTTTCTAAGATACACATGGGACCTATAACAAGTAAACATCATTTACAATCCATCAATTATGCTTCCAGGTCCACAATTCATTTTGCACACTACATGTTTGAAGTCGGCCAACAATTAGGTCTTCTTCATAATACATGCCACAGCTGACATCACCAGTAACCAAACAACAATTGAACTCAACCCATTATCCCAATATATGTCAGTTGTCCACCAGTAAGCTCGCTTCATATGAAATATCTTCGCCAGAAAGATATACCCGAAACACAAAGACCTACTCTGTCCAAAATCATAGTTACAGTCCAAAAACTAGTCTTCACCAAATCAACTGTAACATCCGCAATATGCAACATAAAGCCAAGCGAACTTAGGAATAAGATCAACACACATCCTTCCACCTAAATCCAACTTCGACCATTCTGAGTCATCCATACAGTGTCCGTACACTCATTCTAGTCAAGTAACCAGTATGTCCTCTCCACAAAAATATATGTTGACATCAGTGACAAAACATGAATATCAACAGCATGATTAGTAACCAAAATTGATATCATCCAACAATCTCCCCCTTTGGCATTGATGGCAACATATGGGAAAATCCATATGCATCAACCCAAAAGTACTCCCTCTCAATACAATCTTCTCAATATCCTCAACACAAATCTCTCAAAACAGTAGGGATTTTCACATAGATTCCTTCCTCCTTTGGCAGCAATGGCAAAGGGTGCCATAACTCATTTGTAGTCTTCTGTAAGGTAAATCTTTTTCAAATCTTCATATCCATCAACCAGGTGCAAGATCACCCAAATGTACTCCATAGTATTCTCTTGCGATCACTCCCCTTGAGGAGTAGATCCATACATCAAGTCTAGAGAATGATATAGCTATGAGATCCACTGGACTAATGCATATTTGCATCATTTAATTACCACTGGGAGGGGCCACCACCCCAAGCATACCTCTAAGATATTCAAAAGCATCTTTTGGCAAAGGTTTAGTAAATATATATATGCTACATATTCCTTTGTCTTGATATACTCCATTTTTATCTCTTTATCTGCTACCTTCTCCCTCAAGAAATGATACTTAATAGAAATATGTTTAGTCTTTGAATGCATTACAGGATTCTTTGACATATTCACTGTGCTAGTGTTATCACAATGGATAACCACTGGTT
>MU225591.1:223118-237984 GCA_018584345.1 Thuja plicata | reverse complement strand
CACTTGTACTCTTCCTGTCATCCACATTACCTGCCCAATCAGCATCAGTATAAGCCTGCAAAGTAAAATCTTCTGATTTTTCATACCACAATCCATATTCTATTGTCCCTTTCAAATATCTGAAAAATCTTTTTACAACAGCAAAATGTGTCTCTTTAGGATCTGTCTGATATCTAGCCACGATTCCAACTGCATTGGTAATATCGGGTCTGGTGTGAGTTAGATATTGTAGATCTCCAATCATCGATCTGTACTTAGTCTATACAACACTTTGAGTCTCATCACTATTAGTCAGTTTGTTTCCAATCACCATAGGTGTCCCAACAGGTTTACAATCTTCCATTCCAAACTTTTTCAACATTTCTTTAAGATACTTGGTCTAAGATATAAAAATATCATTCTTACTCTAATTAATTTGCAAACCAAGAAAAAATTTCATCTCACCAATCATTGACATCTCGAATTCATTTTCCATTTTGTTAGCAAACTTTTTACTCTTGTTATATTGCCTCCAAAAATGATATCATCAACAAAAACTTATACAATAAGATTCCATCTTTATCAGTTCTCAATAATAAATTACTGTCTACATTACCTTTTCTGAAACCGAGACGAAGTAGATATTTTTCCAATCTTGCATACCATGCTCTTAGTGCCTGTTTCAATCCATACTATGCCTTTTTCAATCTGCAAACCATGTTTTCATCATCTGTCAAAGGAAAACCATCAGGTTGCTCAATGTAAACTTCTTCTTCTAGATCACCATTCAAGAATGTTGACTTCACATCCATCTGATAAACCTTAAATTCTCTATGTGCAACATAAGCAAGAAATAGTCTCACAACTTCCAATCTAGCAACAGGAGAAAATATTTCTTCATAGTCTATGCCTTCTTGTTGTGAACAGCCTTTACATACCAGTCTTGCCTTGTTTCTTACCATTGTTCCTTCCTCATCCATCTTATTTCTAAAAACCCATTTAGTACCAATCACATTTTTTTTCTTAGGTCTTGGAACCAATTCCCAAGTATTGCTTTTCTTTATCTATTCAAGTTCTTATTCCATAGCTTTAGTCCAAGATTCATCTCTACATGCTTCATCAGTAGTCTTTGGTTCAACTCGAGAAATCAAATAGATCTCATCTCTAGCTCTAGATCTAGTCATCATACCTTTACTTGCATCACCAATAATTTAATCTTCAGGATGGTTATTCTTAACATACCTTGGTGTCTTCAACATCTCAGTAGATTCAGTCTGTTCATCTTCAATCTCATTGTCAATCATCAAATATTCTTCCGGTTCAGCAGTAACCTCTTTCATTTCTATAATCTGACCACAATCATACATCCTTTCCTGAATCTAAAACTTTTCATCTATCCTCACATTGGCACTTTCAATCAACTTTCTCAATCTCAAATTGAAACATTTATATGCTTTGTTCTTAGTGGAATAATTAAGAAAGATTCCTTCATCACTTCTAGCATCAAACTTGCTTATCTCATCATCTCTCTTGATATAACATTTACTACCAAATATTTTGAAATATTTTATAGTAGGTGTATGATCAAACCATAATTCATAAGAAGTCTTACTTTAACCTTCTCTGATCTAAATTTTGTTTAGTGTGTACACAATAGTGCCAACTGCTTCTCTCCAGTGAACATGTGACACATTTCCTTCCAGCAACATAGTCCTTGCAGCATCTAATATGGTTATGTTTCTTCGCTCTGCTATCCCATTTTGTTGTGGAGTTCTAGGAGATGATGTATGTCTGTATATTCCATGCTCTTTATAGTATGTATTAAATATCTCTGATGTAAACTCTCCTCCTCTGTCTAATCTCAAACACTTTATCTTCAAACCAGATTCACTCTCAACTTTTTCTTTGAATAACTTGAATTTGTCAAATGCTTCATATTTCTCTCTTAAGTATGTAACCCACATCATTCTATAAAATTCATCAACAAATAGTATAAAGTACCTTTCATCATAGTATGATCTTGTTCGTATAGGACCACACAGATCTGTATGCACCAGATCCAACTTCCCAGCTGAATAAGCTTTGCTTTTGAAGGTGCTTCTAGTCTATTTCCCCATAACACACTCTCTACACAGTGTTATATGGCTTTACAATTTTAGGTAGATCTCTTACTGATTTTTTCATACTTGCCTTCACAATGTAATCAAAATTAACATGACAAAATATTTTGTGCCATAACCAACTATCATCAACCTTCACAATAAAACAAGAAGCTTTAGATGTGTTCAATTCAAATGCATTACCTCTGGATTTAGTACCAGATGCAATCAAGTCTCCTGCTTTACTTCTGATAGAGCATTTCCCATCAATGAATTTCAATTGATAACCCTTGTCTACTAACTATCCAACACTTAACAGATTATGCTTAAGTCCATCAACAAGTAATACATTGTCAATGTTAGTCTTTACATCCAAGGAAATAGATCCAACTCCAATAGTAAGCTTAGGAGTATTGTCACAAAATTTGACAACACCACCATCATGTCTTTTCAAACTTACAAACTTATTTTTATCTTCAGTCATATGTGTGACCTATGAAAATCAGTTATAAAGAAACACGATAATAAATAAAGCATTCAATAACTAAGAATCTAAGCTACATACATGCTAAGACATAAAACGAAAACTTGAAATAAGATAAATGAATAAAGTGCAAACCTCCTACAAGCTCATTCAACTCCATTTTGTTCATTGGATTTGTCTATTTGTTGTGGATGTGTGCTCATGGATGTGCTTCAAGCTTCAAGTTGTGATCTCAAACTGGCATTATACCTCTTCTCTAAAAGATGGATTTATGATTTTCTCTCAAAATAGCATTATAACTCTACATGGAAGGTGGATGAAATTATGAAGGAATGGAGTTTCTTTTATAGAAAATGGGTGAGGAATCAAGGGTCAGGATGCAATCCTGAGGAGAGGTCTAGATACACCTAGAAAAGAGCACATGGATTGTGCTTCTTCAAGTGCATCATATTGTGACAAGTGTCACAATATGATTGGGTTGAAAAGAGGGAGGAATGTGACCATTTAGGGAAGAGAGCCAATAATACTCTAGAAGATGAGGTTATTAATGAGGGTGTAAGAGAATTTATGAGGCATTAATAAGAGCATTAATGAGGCATGGGTGAAGGGATAAGAAAGAGCTTGAGAAAGTTGAATTTGGGGAAGGGATTGAATTCCTAATCCAAAGATTAGGAATGTTACATCATTGGAGAGAGTTTAGGATTAGGTTTAGGGTTAGGATTAGGATTAGCATGGGTGAAGAGGTTGGGATTAGTTTGAACTCAAGGTTAGGTGGTTGAGATAGGTTAGGTTAGGGGTTAAAGGAAATATTAATGAATTGAATTACATAAATAACATATTCATTCAATATAGGGGAATAGGGTTTTAATTAATTATTAAGCTATTGGTTGCTTTTAATAATTAAGCAGGACTATAGCCAATTAATTGAATTAATTAGGGCTAGGGGATGACATAGGTCAATTAGGTAATGCTTAATTACTTAGCTGATATGTCTCAGAAGGTACTAAATATGATTGAATTAGGTTAATCAAATTTAGGTGTCTACAATATGATGTTCAAACAACCACTGTCTATAGCCCATTCAGATTTCTTTTTAACTCGGGATACTAAATATTTTTCTTCATGCATAGGTTCACCATCCTTAATAGCAATAAATATGATTTCATCATAGTCACCATCATCATCATCGGATATACCCTCACTAACATAATAACATTCCTTGTCTTTTGAATACTTAGACTTGAAAAACTTAGGTTTGTGCTTTGGAACTCTTGTAGGACATCTAGATGCAAATTGACTAATCTTGTTACATGAAAAACATTTCAAAGGTAATTTGCCTTCAAAATTTCCCTTACCTCTCTTTTCTCTTCTAGAAATCAATGCCACAACTTCATCTAGCTTTCTTTCTTCTTCCTGTATCTATTCACATTCATCAGCATAAGCTCCAAGTTCTTCCCTTAGGTCACTACTGCTGGTGCTTGCATTTCCAGATAAGGTCTTTTTATTCTTGTGCACGGTTGCCTTGAATGCTGACTCAACTTTAGGTAAAGTGTCCCCCAATTCTGCAGCCTCAAATGTAGTTAGCTTTCCAATCAACATCTCTCTAGAAAAGTTTGGTGTCAAAGGTATAATCTCCTCTATAGCTTGTACTTTGGTTCTATATGCAGGTGTCAAAGATCTAAGTATCTTCACAATCACTTCTTCCTCACTGTAAGTACCTCCAGAGTTTCTAATACCAGTAACCACTTCAGTAATTCTCTATCCATATGCCCTAATGTTCTCATCTTCTCTCATCTTCAGTGATTCCATCTTTGTCTTCCATTTTTGTAGCTTTGCCTATTTTGTAAACTTATCTCCAATATATAATGCTTCTAATCTTATCCAGATCTCATGTGCAGAATCTAGGTCCTTTACTTCAGTGAATTCTACTTCTGAAAGTGCACTGATCAAAGATTTCCTTGCAACTATATTACATGAAAATAGCTTCTTTTCATCTTCAGTAGCCTTCTCTAACTCATCCTCAGTCGCTATCTTTTCATTCTTCTTTGTGATCATCCAGTAATCAATTCCTAGACATAGCAAATGTGTTCTCATCTTGTTCTGCCAACTATCAAAGTTTTCAGGATCAAACTTCACACTATCCTTCCTGTAGTAAGTTATCTCCAGGATCACCTCAAGCTGTTAAAATTTATGTCTAAGGACCACAAGCTCTGATACCAATTGTTAGGAATAACAATCCACAAGACAACTGGGAGGGGGGTGAATCAGTTGTGATATAGATTATTAAACTTTAAACTTTATAAACCAAATATGCAAATGTAAATGATAACACAGTAAATGACAATACCATAACACAATATTTTTTATCGAGTAAACCTTTTTAAAGGTAAAACCCCGATGGGGTTTAACACCCACAAATAATGTACTGAGAGTATAGTATCCATGTTAAAAGATTTAGCCCTGTTAGGAGCTTGTTACAACATTACAGTACATAGTCCGTGTTAGGAGACAGACACTATTAAGAGTCAAGAGAAATAGTAGGCTCACTGCCAAGGCACACTACCCAAAGAAGGTAAAATCCACCCTCAAGGATTCACAATCTGAACGAGTGTATAAAGAAAATACACAATCGAGTGAACTGTCTGATAGCAACTGTCTTTGCTTGGTCAATTCCAATGAAGTATTCTTCTCATAAACTCTTCTCTACATCCAACAATCAAACAAGCTTCACAACTTTCACTTCTCTTCTTTTCAATCTTTGTCACATATTTTCAAAAGAAAAGATCACTCATATATACCCTCTTACAATAATTAATTAGGTCGGCCAATTAAGCTTTCCTACTACACAAATAACTAATTAGGTCAGCCAATTAAGGCTTTCCAATATACAAATAATTGTTTAAGCCCTTTCTAAGATACAAATGATACCTATAACAATTAAACATCATTTACAATCCATCAATAAAGCTTCCAGATCTGCCATCCACGCTCAAAATTCATTTTACACGCTACATGTTTGAAGTCAGCCAACAACTAGGTCTTTTTCAGAATACACGCCACACCTGACATCACCAGTAACCAAAAAACAATTGAACTCAACCCATTATCCCAATATATATTGGTTTTCCACTAGTAAGCTTGCTTCATCTGAAATATCTTCGCTAGAAAGATATACCGGAAACACAGAGACCTGCTCTGTCTAGAATCATAGTTATAGTCCAGAAACTAGTCTTCACTAAATCAACTATAACATCCATAATATGCAACATAAAGCCAAGCGACCTTAGGAATAAGGTCAACACACATCCTTATGCATGAATCCAACTTCGATCATTCGGAATCATCTGTACACTCCTTCCAGTCAAGTAACCAATTTGTCCTCTTTACATAAATATATATTGACATCAGTGACAAAACATGAATATCACAGCATGATCAATAACCAAAATTGATATCATCCAACAAGTTGGTGAGAGAGAAGCATGGTACTACATGCATAATAAATTAGGCCTTTTTGATCCCAATGTTGGTCGTTACCGTCTCGATGGGGTTTGGCACACTTGGTCTAATTTTGGAGCCTCTTGTAACAGAATTCATAAAAGGCTTGATCGTGCTATGATTTCGACAAAATCTTTTTTCTCTTTTTCCGAAAAGAAAGCCTTACCGGTTACTCCTCTTGTTGATGTGACCTTTTTAGATCATTTATCCATTCAATTTAATATTTTCTGGCAAACAGCTAAGTCACGACCTCCCACCACTCAGTTTTTTTTCAATAATTTTGTCCTTCACCACCCTTCCACGGTGGCCCACATTCGTCAAGTTTGGAACCTTGAGCCTCGGCCATCACATTTTCCTGGCTGGATTTAGTAGTGGAATGATGTCATCCAATGTACGACACATTTTTTACACATTTATGGCAAGCAACTTGCCAAGTATCGACATAGATCTTATGATGTCAACATGAAAGCTCTTTGTGTTTCCATAGAGGTCTTAGCTCATTATCCGTTCAATCAAGACCTACAACTCCACCTTGCCAAGATACATCATTAGAAGAAAGTTGTAGAGAACTATGCTACTAGAGGTGCTCAGCTCAAAGCTTGAATGCACTGGTTAAAGATCGGAGATCAAGCATCTAAATAATTTTTTTCTGCTCTCCGCACTCACCACACCAATGTGGGCATAACCAGGATTAAATAAGGTCAAGCCCTTTTGATGGAGCTTCCTGATACCTTGTAGGTATTTGTTCATCATTATTAACATGTTTGTTCCACACAAGGATCTACTCCTGCCAGCGATCAAGCTCTTGTTGATTGCATTATTGTTGTTCCTCATTATGCCTCCCATTCTCAGCATGCTTTCTGTGATCAACTTATTACCTTATAGGATCTTCATGAAGTTGTTTTTTCCATGGTTGATGATAAAGCCCCAGGATGTGATGGCTTCCCCTGTGAGTTTTATAAAACCCTCTTGTATACTATTGGTCCTGAGTTGCATCGGGTGTACCTCGAAGCCTACCATTCCCAATCTTTGGGGGACATCATCAACAAAGGTAATATTAAATTCATTCCCAAATCTCAGGACCCTAAAGATATTTTTAATTAGCAGCCCATTACCTTGCTCAATGTCTCTTACAAGATTATTGCTAAGGATTTGGCTCTCAAGATTTGCCACATCCTGCCTCAAATTGTGCGGGCGGAGCAAACTGGTTTTATCAAATCAAGATTTATTCTTGATAATATTATTGTGGTTTGGGAAGGTAAGGAATGGGTTCACAATTCTCACCATAAAGCCTTTTTTTCTTAAAATTGATTTTGCTAAAGCTTATGATCGCATTGAATGGCCTTTTATTTTAGCTATGCTTCACGCTCTTAGTTTTGGCCCCAGATTTCTTCAATCTGTGCATATGCTTTTCAAGGATGCCTTAGCTTGCATCACCATTAATGGTAGACATTCCTCTACTTTTGGGTTCTTCTGATCCATTCGGTAAGGTTTTCCTCTGGTTCCTTCCTTGTATGTTCTTACAGCCGAGGGATTTGGTTACTTGTTAGCTCATTCCATTTCTATGGGTTGTGTTCGTGGTATTTCTTTACCTGATTCTACCCAACAATTAGTCAATGACCACTTTTCTGATGATTCCTTTCTCTCTCTTGAAGAGGATGAAGACAATATCAAGGCAACCTTGCAATGTTTAGACACTTTTTTCTAGGCCTCTGGTTCTACCATTTGGTGGCATAAAACCTTGTGCTTCCAACAATCTACCCTTCCCGATCTACCCTGGTTTTCTCACTTTGGATGGTCCAGGATTCAACATGGGGAGATTTTTCACTTCCTAGGCATTCCCTTTGCCTTTCAAGCTACTTCTACTAAATTATGGAATGTTTTTTTAGCTCAAATTGAAAAGAAGCTTACCTATTGGATCACTAAGCCGCTTTCTCTTGCAGGAAAGTTTTAGATATGCTCCAAAGTTCTAGTTGTCATTCATTTGCACTATTCTTCTTGTTGGGCTCCTTCAAAATATTCCTACCACAAGCTTCGATAAATTGTTGTGGGATTTCCTTTGGGCTTCTAGTGTTGATCATCATGGCTTCCACAAAGTGGCCTGGGAATTCTATTGTCTCCCTAAGGCCTCTGGTGGGCTTGGTTTATTAGATAATTAGAAGCAGGGCTCGCCCCTTTGTGTGAAATGGATTGTGCGGTGTCTCATAGGAAATGAAGCCTAGAGAATTTTTCTTTGCCATTGCATCTCTTCAAGGTATCCCTTACACAAGCCTTCTTGCAAAGGGATTGGCTTTCAAACCCTTCTGGTCATGAATAACCCCATTCACATCCAGGGTACTTTTGTGGCCAAAAGTATCTGGAGATCCTGGGAAGCTGTCAAGCCTTGGCTTCACTGGGTTAGGAATGGTTTTCGAGATGGGATTTCTCTCAACCAACATAATATTTGGTGGTCCCCTCTTTTTTCTCAGCAAGAGCTTCCTCTAGCTAAATTCCAAGGGATGAGTGCTCTTCATTTTCACAAATGTGGCATTCAAATGCCCAAGGATTTGTTTTCCAGAGCCACTATGAGTCTCCTCTCTTGGGATGATCTCCGTGTTCAGTTCCAGCTCACCCGCCCAAATTGTCAGACTTTTGACTTGCTTGTCTCAACCTTTGCACCTCATTTCCTGCATAAGTTGGGAATTCAGTCAGTTAAACCTTGGTGGAAAGATTGGAAATGGTACCTTGCCATTTACCAGCTACAAACCAAAGCTTGGATATTCTTGGTTAGTGCCTCATCTTCCGATTATTGATTCTCTCAATCATCAATGACACCTTTCATCTTCCTAGAAAACCTGGAGTTGGCATTTTCATACTATTTGGGATGCTATTACAGAGCCCAAGATTGCTCATTTTTCTTGGTGTCTTCTTTACCAAGGTTTGTCTTTTAGAGCTCAGCTCTAACATTTAGGTGTGCCTGATCCTAAATGCCCTTTTTGTGGGCATTCTGAAACCATCATGCACATTTTTTGGTTATGTCGTTGGGGCCAAAACTGTTAGAATTGGATGCATGATTTTTTTAGGTCTTTCCGGCCTGAGCCTTTTTCCTGCATATGGCACTCTTAGGTGACTCACCCAGAATGCCTTCCCAATACGCCCATATTTGGCATGCTTTCAGGATGAAAATTCTATTTTCTTTATGGAAAGACTAAAATGTTGTTCTTTTAACTCGCATCTTTCTGGATATCACTCTTTCTCTGTATGCTAAGGCATGTTTATGTAATAATGTCATGATGCCGATTCAAGTTCAAGAGGAAAAGGTGGCCCTTGAGGTCTCCCATTTACAGGAGTTGCTGCAACACTGGGGTAATTCCCCTTGTTTTATTACTCAGGTGTCGTCATATTCTGTCTCGGCTAACCACATGCCACCATGGGGCCACCGTCATAGCCAGAGTTCCTCTACCAAGCATTCCAGGATGCCACACTCTTGGCAGTGCCGCTTTGTCTCTCCTCCATCTCGGAGGGTTGTGGCTATTGGCTGACCTCCTCTGCTTGGTTTCATTGCTACTGCTTCAGCTCAGCCTTCGATCAGTGTTCTTGCGAGGTCTTCTGCCACTTCTAATAAGTTCCCTCACCTAGCGCTTTCTATTTCTCACAGGCGAGAGGAAGGAGAATTGAATGAAGAAAAAGAAACTGATGATGGTTGGTCGCTTCCCAACCATACCCCTGGGCCCAATGTTTGGGGCAATTTTGATGACAGAGATCCTCCCCCCTCTTGTGCAACTGCTCTCGCAGCTTGAGGGCTTTTTTATATGTTTTTTTTAATGAATAGTTGTATGTTTCCAGCCTAGTTGTCGAGTGACTTTGTGGGGTGACTTTTTATCCCCTGACCTCTTTTTTGTGAATATTGTACTCTTATATTTTAAGTAATAGAAAGGCCTCTATTCATCAATATTAATTTAGAATTATTTTAAAATAAAGTATATGAACTTAGAAACTTAATTCATGAATTTGAGATTTTTACATATTACAAATTTATAATTATTTTCTACTTTTATATTTTTTATCACAAATACAAGTTTTGGATTTATTGTATATTATTATTGATTTGGAAACACGTGAATTTAGAAACTTACTTAGTAAATTTGAGACTTTTCAAATATTACTAATTTATACTTATTTTCTAATTTTACATTCTTTGTGTCTATATTTATCATTAAACATAAAATGAAAGACATTAAAATAACCAAACCGTCATAAAAATAATCATATGACAGGTAGGGGTGACCATCATATATAAAGTAAATAAAAGTTAATATAAATATCTTGAAATCATTTGTGCATTGACGTTTTGAATAACTAAATAGCAACTAATAAAATGACCAACACACACACAACCTATTTTCCTATAGCTCTTCTCATCCTAATTATGGATCATGGAGGGTGATTTGAAATGTCGATGCAAAAATATTACAAACAATCAAATCCAAAAATACTTGTATTGATCTAAATTATAGATTGTGGAAATCTCTTCACGTTAATTAAGGAAATATTGTTGGCTAACTTCCAGAAGAGGAATCAACACCCCAACCTTGCAAGGCATTGTTGTAGAACAAACCTCTTGGAAGATCAACGTTCTCACCAAGCATGATGCCAACACTAGTATTTTTTGCCTCAAATGCATTGAATTGTATTTGTAACTCTTCCAAGGTGGTAAAAAGAGCAGGGATGGATTGGTCTGAGGACCTTAAATGGGTGAGGTGGAGGAAGAAGTTTTCTCAAATGATCAGAGTTTTCATTTGAATAGTATAGAAGGCGTGGGAGAAGGTTTCAAGTGAGTGAAATTCCCAAATATTTTTCATAATAATGTTCCTAGAGGTTTTTAAAATGATATTAAGGTATCAGGAGACACCAAGAAGGGTTGATTTCTAAGACCAATCTTTTGGGAAAAGAGTAGGTTGCTTGGAAAATAAAGAACTTTATAGGCATTGAGCATGGGGGAAGAACCAAAAAACATGTTTAATAGTCTCCTTTTTTATGTAGAAAGGATTGGACGGAGCAGGGGAGATATAAGGATGAGACAAGTCAATCACATCTATATACTTGCAATTACCCAATGAAATTATAGATGAGATGTGTCCTTTCATTATATTTGTTTGATGGTGTCTTTTTTATTATGATTTATTAACATCATAATCATTTTTTAATTATAACACAATCCTTGTAATTAATAATCCACTTGACTTATCCGCTTGACTGGACATAGTTGATGGATATATTCATGTCATAAATGGGTACGATGTTGATTGTGGTAATTATTGAATATTTTGATAACTGGAATGTCGATCGAAACTATAATTATTCAATGAAATATGTAATGACAATGGAACTATTATGTGATTTGAGCTTTGTATGCAATATGACATATGGGTGTTGCTATGAATCCATACATTACAACACATGGATGTGAATAATAATGACTTAATGGAAGCATGAAGTGTGGATGCATGAAAGTGAATGGTTGCATATGAGATAATGTTATATGATGCAAGCATGAAGTTGGTTACTAATCTTTGATGTGTTTATTGATATTATTATCTATGAAAGTTTGGGTTGAGTGACATAGTCAAATTCTCCCATATGGACTCTACCTTGTCATCTTAATATGTCGATAAGTTTATTGTTGGCAATAACCTGATAGTTTTTTATTCAATGTATATCATTGTGTAATGTTAGTAAATGGTGGAGGCTATTAAATGTTCAATGTTATCTCTTATCAACTTAAGATCCCAGATTCGGAGATATTAGAGGCTTCCAAATTGCTTGGAAACGAATGGAATTCATGGATGGATAGGAATGATATGAAGATATTTTTGGAGAGTTAATGTAGGTATATGGTTAGAAAGTTCTCTAATATGTGTGCATTTTTTTATCTTGATTTGTGAAAAGATAGGTGGACTGTGTGCAAGTGGATAGAGGGATATATGGTTCTAAGATGGATGGAAGGGATGAAGGGGAAGGTTTATATTTTGATTTAGATTTAGAAAGGATACCAATGTCTTGAGCTTGAGATACATAGTCGATGCCATGACCGTTATAATTTACATTGGTACGGAGGGGTTTTACTTCACCTTTCTTATGGAGGCCTAACCCTTTGCCTTGATAATGCATGCTTTGACAATTTTTTCTTCCAATGGGATATTTTTTGCTTTAGAAGCAAGAAACAAGTCCATTTTGAGGTGGATATGGTATGGAAGAAATGATAGGATTGTGAAGTAAACCAAACCATATGTAATTGGAGGAAGCATTTTGATATGTAATAGGTTCATGAATAGCTTGTGTAGAGATGCTAGGATTGTGAGGATGATTTATGCAGAGGACTCAGGGTGGCTACCAAATCAGTCAAGGCATATTACACAATGATTAGATATTGGGACTATACAATAAGGAAATAGGTTCATTAAAAATGTGGAATGGGGAAACTTAGGTGTGGGTGTGGGTGTGGGTGTTTGTTGTTTGTTCACTAACCCAATTTCCTTAGTGAATTTTACATTAGGAATATGAAACCCTTGAAAAGGTGAGTTCAATTAGCACAACCAAATGAGTAGGAGGCCCATTTATAATCCACACTATGTGAGGTTTCGTAAATATTCCTTTAATGAATGTGATGATTATAATATGTAGATATGATATGTAATTGATAATAGAAATATGAATCCGATTTGAAATGGTAGATAATCAATAGGAAATTCCTTGAGAACCAGAAAAGAAGGAATGTTCCTCAAACTGAGATTTAACTATCAGAACTTTGTCAAAATCTGAAATAGCTCCAAATCTAGAACCCTAGAAATTGAGACTTATGAACTGTCAAATTGAATCTACAAAAGGAATAGGTCAACCTAGGTGACCTAGTACAAGAATCTTGACCTAGTCCTAAGATGCTAAGACCTGTTGCACCCTGCTCTAGATCTGCTCCTAAGTCAGATTCCCAAAAAATCAGAACCTACAAACTTGAAACATGCACCTGCAATCAAGAAAAAGGGAATTTGTTTGTTGAAAGGGTCTTTCCTTGGTCAAGCCCCGGTTTAGGAATTACCATTGAAATTGAAATAGATGTAATGAAAGTAATTCTAACATGGAATATATCACACCATATAGATTCAATTGTACTTAGGATGTGATCAAGAGTGTTGATGCAATACCTTTGGCTCAACACAACAACCAAAAGGAAATCATGTAAGACAAAATCTCATTAAGTAGATGTTGTAATTCTCCACAAGAATGGATGAATGATGAATGAAAAAGACTTGAATTAATGTAGATCTCCCTCCTTGATGTCAAAAATCCTTTTTTTTCCCTCCAATGGAAAAGAAGCTAGATCTTGGAAGGAAATGGCATAAAGTCTTGGAAGGCTTGATCTTGAATGCACAATGATTTGGCTCCTTGAAAATACTTGCAAAATAACCAACATGTAGGCATGAACAATGCTAATGGAATTGCTTACATAATAATTGGATAGTGAAGGATGTGAAAATGAGAAGAGGAAGCCCCCTTACATACACATTTTGGGACATGAATTAACAGTGTCGATGTCAATAATACGCCTAGGGGAAATAACCTCATATCAGGCCTGGGGAAAAATAATTAAAAGTGAAAAAGGAATAAGTAGGCTAGGTTGACCTAGTCTAGGACTAGGTTGGCCAAGTTGACCTAGTTTAGACACCTTTAATGATAAAAAGCCCAGAACATTGTGATAGGTTCCTAAAAGGAGATGTGGGGTCTAGGTTTAGTCAGGGATTTAGGAAAATCTTTGAAATGTAATAAGGAATATAAGGGAAAAAAATGAATGTGAATGCATGGGAAAGGATGAAAATGCATATAAATGTGGGTCAAATTTGAATTATGTATGCATATAGGTGAGATATGAGGACCCGCCACACTGAAGTGGGCTAGAATGGTCCCAAAATAAGCACAAGTGAAGTTCTTACTTTCTAGGATGGTGTAGGGACTTATAATGAGTTTTCAAGACCAACTCAACAAGGCAACTTGAGGGTTAACCAACAAGGTCACAAAGGCCATCCCAAGGAAACTATGTTGGAGATTTGATTCTGAATAGTTGAAGGATTGTATGTTTGTCATTGATGACAACATATAATACACAACAATACTTCTGTATGTACTTATCCATATGATGACATGAAGACCAGCATGGATAGATACATGTTGTTGACATGTTTATGATGCTATGTTCATACACGCAGACCCAGATATGAAGTTTCAGTAAAGATATGTAATTCTGTTATTGACGGTTACAGTTCTGGAGGATTAACGGTTTAAGGCCGACGTATGTAACATTTTGATTGAGTTGTGCCTATCTTCAGGATATGCGTGTGTATATTCATGATGCATTATGAGTTTTTGATATTAATCTAAATGCGCCAAACCTGTTTCAAGAAGATTGCAAATTTATGGTTAAATTGATGAAGCTGACTTAGTGAAGCGACGTGTCTATTCAGTTAGTACTTGTGCGGTTGTAATTATACTTGTGCGCTTAGTAGAGCCAACAAGGATGTTAAGAAGAGTTTTCCTATAGGTCCCATGATCTCATAATTGGTGTATGTACTTATACAAGGTCATTTGTAATGAGAAGAGTTGCGAAAGCCAAAGATTGAAAAGCAGAGCAGAGTGTTGATGCAGCAAAGCTATATTTATCATATGTTGATAATATAGATGTTTATGTTGAAGCATTTAGAATACAGATTAGATTTTTATATTTCTTTACAAGAGGTTAAAGCATCGGCACATAAAAGGAACTGATCAGACAAGC
>MU225591.1:202758-220269 GCA_018584345.1 Thuja plicata | reverse complement strand
CAGGTCCATGTTTATACTTGTTGATTAAAAACTATCCAAATATGTGAAATTGTATTATATTGTATTGTCTCCTCTTCTCTTTACATTTTACATTATGTATATATATGTGTTTGAGTGGCTTTCACACTTCTTTAGGGTGAAAAGACACAACTCTTATTACAAATTATTTTGAAAAAACAATAAAATAACTAAAAAATAACTACCTAACTTTCGGATTTGTCTTTAGTCAAAAATCCAAAACATATCATGAAAAGATAAGACTTTTTCTAGTAATAGGAAATTTGATTTCCCGAACTGGGTCGGTTTTAGATTTTTAAAATTCGACCATCTTCAGCCTTTGTCAGAATCATCTTTGTAGCAGGTTGAAATTCCAACATTTTTTGAAGGCTTCGATTAGTTATTTCTATTTATTTGTGTCATAAAGCTTCCTTCCTTTATTTTTTTAAGTATGGAGAAACTTGCTTCTTGATAATGGATTGGGACTTCTAAATTCTCAAAATTTAGGGTACCACCAAGGGGATCACAAGATTCTATTTTAAGGGTGTTTTGATCTTGACTATGAATGGTATTATTAGAAAGGATAGAAGGGACATCATGATATTTCTTAGGAATTGGAATCTCAAAAGGACTTGGAAGTAAAAAAAATTTCTTGAGATATAAAGGGATCATCTTGGATATGATAAACAAGGATGGTGGAATAATCATGAGACTCAATAATTGATGCAACCGGATTTTAACCATTAACAAAATTATAAAAGAAAAAAATTACATAATAAGATTCCATAGATCAAAATAAATTGTTCTTATTTATTCCGCAAACTACTCTATTGCTACAATGAGAGAAAAAATGTACTAATTTAACTACAAAATGAAAATTGCCATTTTTGGTAAATTTTCACAAAATCCATTTTTGCCACTTTTGGTATTTCCTATACCTATCTAAAAGACCATAAAAATTTCCAACTATTTAAATTTAAATGAAGTGACACCACCTATCAACTCAATAAGAAACTACATGCATAAATAAAAAGATACTTAAAAACCCAAAACTAGAAAATCCCCAAAAAAATATAGAAGGTGATTTTGAGGCCATATATGATGGAATTTGGCCCCAAAAATGTGTCACGATTTGGTGCAATTGAATAGGTTCAATAATATAATAGAGAAATACTCTAAATACATTTTTATGTAAAATTTCAGCCCAAATGGACAACCGAGTCAAAAGTTATGACCATCGGAAGTCCCTGCATTAACAATTAGATGCGATTGGTCACTATTGGGATCTTGATCTCAATTTTCTTTAGGACTTGTTTCTTCAAGATCAAGTATTTCTAAATCATGGAAGGGACATGGAACAAGAATTGGATTAGCCTGGAAATATATCATTGATAACCCTTGGGAAGTTGCATTATTGGATATGCCATTTGATGGAGTTAGTGTAGATTGTTCTTCTGAAATCTCAGGGGATGAAGGAATGGTGGGAGATATGGAGGCTACTTGATAGGAAACATTTAGGATAATAGTTAGGTGTGTCACTAATGTGATTTTTTTGGAATGAACCATTTCTAGAAATGGGTAAATTATTTTGATCATGCTTAGAAATAGTTTCTTTTATATGACCCAATTTTTGAAGAAAATTTTGAGAGCTTTGGGTTGGAATTTTACTTGTTTAGGAATTGTTTTTTGTGATGACACATTGGAATTTGCATGTTTCAAGACATTTTTTAATTTACTTTGTTGCACAATGGGTGACACATTGACTGTGCTTGGTTGGTGTCCAAAGGATGACATGTTTGCAACTACACTTATGCTTGTTTGGACACCCTTGGTGGTGTATTTAGAGACATAAGAAGATGTTCACTGGCATATGATACAACCTAAGGCAAATTTATTTGTGTAATTTTATGTGACATTGTTAAGGGTTGACTTGTTTGTACAATTACTTGTGGTGTGGTTGCTTGAGGAACACCTAGTTGCATTGGCATGAAAATTGGTTCATTTTTCTATGGTGGTCCTAATTAAATTATACCAAACGCTAGTTGCATGATGATACCCTCTACTTGTATTAATTTGAATTATGGTCATATTGGGTTGTGTATACACCTAAAATGGTCAAAGGTAAAAATTAATTAAATACAAGCCATTAGGATTAATTAAATAAAAAAAATTGATTAATTATGTAATTGAATTAGCCATTTTCTTACATAGTTCATTAATTATTTAATTCTAAAGTTATTCAAATATCATACATGGCTAATTTAATTAATTCATTTGAATTAAATCCTCCTAAAAGGTCTCACCTACCACTACATGACAAAAATAAATTGAACCAATGGGAGACAAGAACTATGTGCACATGGATCACTCCAAGGCTTTGCAATCTTGACCATTTAATCTTAAAAGGGACATTGTCCACTTAAAGGGGACACATCATCAAACTTAACCTCCACTATACCCTGATCATGGTTACTCTAATTCACCCCCTACACCTTAGTAAATAATATAAATAGGATGCATAATTAGAATAAAAGGATCCACCTTCATGTAGAGTAATTGCATAATGTTAGTTTGGGCATCCTCTTCCATCAAAGTATAGGCACAACATTGGTTTTCATATCCATCATTCCTTTTCAACATTTTTATAATGGAGGATTTGCATCATAATGTAGTTATTTTGATCATTTAGAATATAATTTGCATAATTTATCATAAAAGATTGCATCACATTGAATTCTCATTTTCTAGGTTGTCACTAGAGGATCAAAATTGTAGTTGAGATCATAATTCAAGCCCCTAGAACTAGAGATCCCTAGAATTCTCATGATTTGTTTCAATTCAATTGCTTAGCTATTTGTTCATATTAATTTTGAATTTATTGATCATACTAATATTCTATGAAGGTTTTTAGTATTCAAATTCCAGACACACAAATGGCACCCACCATGGGCCCACACCTCACTAACTTTAACATGTGTTTGAGCTTCTTTTTTGCAGATTTGGTACTTGTAGGTTTAAAGAACAGGCAAAAGGTCACCTTTGCATAAAATTTTGTCGCTTCTACACTGAAGTTCATTTCCTTTGCAAAAATATTGTCTCTTCTACACAAAAGATTGTCGCTTCTACACTAAATTTTAGGACATTTTTGCTTCTAGACTAAATTTCATCACTACTGCAACGAATAAAGTCATCTTTACAACAAATTTCATCACTTTCAATTATAAGAGGGTTGCTTCTGAATGAAATTCTATCGCTTCTCATTCTAGTTTTGTCGCTTCTGTTCTTAATTTTGTCGCTTCTTATCTTAATTTTGTCATTTCTGAGTAATTTTTTTATCGCTTATACATTAAATTTTGTAACATGTGATTCAAAGAACATCAAATTTACTCTCTGTAATGTTGCTTTTACATCAGACTAAAATAAAATATAGTAGAGAACTAACTTGTGTTTTATGATGAATTACAGAGGGCAATAGTTCTGAAACTAAGGAAAGTTGTTTGTAGATCACATGATTATTACATCCAAAAGGAGATTAAGAAGGAAAATGCATATGCTAAGACAATAAAATGGGAAAGTGAGATGGTAAAAATTGGTGAAGAAGGAAAATCTTTTGATAGATATGTTAGTATTATTAACATATATCAAGCTGAATATGGAGTAGCAATTAACTTGGATGCTTATCCTTTGTAAATTTCCATTTCATTTGATGATATTTTTGATTTATTAACCTTGGCTTGAGTGTGGTGTCCTAACATTTGTGGAACTTTCTAAGGATGCTAAGGAGTTGGAATTATTGCTAAGGTAAAGTAAAATGCTAAAATCTCAAAAATGTGCAATAAATTGTCAAAGGTGCACGATACTCAAACTCTAAATCTTGTGTTGCATTTATTTATTTGTTAAAATTTGATTTCAAACACATAATAATTAAGAGACCTTATTTTTTGTGGATTGAGATAGTACGTCTATGCTCTCGCCTATCTTGGTGATCAAAATGCCAAACCTATCAAAATCCTCTTAGTTGAATAAGGTCTAAAAACTAACCAGGCTCTCTTTTTTTTTTGGAGGCTAAATATATCAGGGATATGCTCTCATCTTTTTAGGTGATCAAAATATGAGACCTATCTTAACCTTATTTAATATCAAAATATTGCTTTTTTTAGCCATAGCATACCTACTTCCTGAGATTTGTCTTAAGTCGGTGAGAGGGAATGACCGAAGTGGGATAAAACCATTTAATCCATGGTAATCCAACCCACTCTAAAATAAAATGCACTCATCCTTGATGGGGCGAGTGACGAAATTTTTTAAATAATAGCCCTCCTCTATTAGTCCTTCAAGATTGTGCAAAACTTTGTTTTTATGATGGTGGTAAGCAACCATAAAGGGAGGTAAAACTCAAATATTTTTCAAATGGAATACTGAATACAACCTAGCTAAATAGAAATATTACCTTATTATCCATTGAAAAATAAAAAATGTCCTTAGGTAGCTTTTTTAAATTGTTCTCTTTGTACAAGACTTGTGGAAAATGTTCAAGAACATACACTTGATGTTATGGATTTTTTTTTTGGCAAAGAAAAGTTCTTGAATGTCTTTGTTATGTTTTTATGATCCTATCATTCATAAGAATTCAATCATTTGAAAATGAGAACACAAAATGAAAAATACCTCTTGGATACCTTTTTGAATTAGAGTTCTTCTCAATCAAAGCAATTTTTTAAAAATATTGTCATTATTATTGTATAATATAAAATGGTGAGAAATTATAGGAATGAAGATCACTCACCAAGGTATATTATAACATTAGGAATATCCCCAAAGGCTCTCCCTCAAATGAATCTGATTAGAAAATTCCAAAAGGATGAAGGGATGCCAATGCAAGATCTCAATTCAAGGATGAGTTTTTTGGGAAAATGAGGTATTCCTTTATTGTTAATTGATTGATTGAAGTATGTGAAATTGATATTATGATAACAGAAATTATAAAAGACAATATATGAAATCAGATTTGATCTATAAAAATAAGTGCAAGAGGAAAATAGATAGAATAGACTCACCTTGAAGTTAGAAGAGGAAAAATGACCTTCAGGTCTGAATTTGACTGTCGTTGAAGTGCCAAAATCAGTTGTAACTCCATATCTGAGACTTTAATATTTGTAACTATCTATTATGCAATTTTTATCCAAAAAGTTCAAGACAAGGTCAAAAAATTTGACCTCGTCCCTGTAGGTCTGAATCTGATGAAAATTTCTAAGGGCCTATGATTGTATCCGAAATTCCCGAATCCAGATCCGCAACTCCCAAAATTGTTCCTACACACAAAAAAGAAGGGGAAAAGGTTATGGAAAGGGGTTTGATTTGATCAAATCCCTATTAGGAATCAACCTTGAAATGAAATTGAAATTTAATAAAGGAAAGTAATGTAAACAAGATAAATGTTAGATTCACCTTGCATCAAAAACCTTCATAAATAGATGTAGTAATCAGTCAAATCCATGAATATGCTTGTATGTGTGTTTGTATGGAAGAATCAAGGATGCCTTCACAAATTCATGGATCTACAACTGCCAATCCTATATCTTGAATGAATGTATGCTTGATAACCTCAAATGGAGAAAGAGAGAGAAGAAGAGTGAATGTATGGATCTTCTTGCTTGCTTGTGAATTCCTCTATTTGGCCATCATGGAAAATAAATTTGCATCAATGAGATAATATTTCCTTTTCTTGAATGGATCTTTAATAAATGGAGACTTGAAAATCCTAGGTTGGGTGCTTTCCTTCAAGTCTTGAATCCACCACTTCAATTGCAAAAATTGAATTGCTTAAGATCTTGAATTTCTTGCATAGGAATGAGCTCTTGAATGTAATGTCATGTGATGTAAAAATGAGAAGAGAGATTCCCCTTTCATACTCATTTCAGGATTCAATTTAACTCTAGGTTGACCAAAGATCTGGAAATTGGAAGAAAACCCCGCTATCGGGACCTAAGCCAATTTTAGGCACAAAAACCCAAGACAAGGTCAACTTGGCCAACCAAGTCCAAGACAAGGTTGACCTAGGCGACCTAGTCCAGGTAATTTTGCCTCAAAATTTGTTGGGATCTAGGAGAGTGTGATAGAAAGAAGAGGGAGAAATTATAGGTTGTTGGGATCAAGAAAAATGGTCATTCAGGCCTCAAAATCATCAAAATGGGGTCTAAAAGGTTCCAGAGCCTCCAATTATGGGTGCTAACTTTTTAGGATGGTATTTAGCCCCCACTTTAGCAGGAGTATGAGACAAAATAATGCTCATGGTAAAGTATACAAAGGATGATATCATCAAGGTCAAATAGACAAAGAAACATCAAGCCCCAAAGTGACTTAAGTCCTCATCAAATCAGAAACCAAATTAAGAGAGGAATTTCTAGAGAGAGAGAGAGAGAGAGAGAGAGAGAGTTTGTCTTGTTGTGAACCACACAAAAGATGGAACTAAACTGTCTAGCAAGTTGTGTTATGCTAATTAATCCATCAAAAAAGGAGGATTAGACTAAGGATCCAAAAGGCAGTTAATCAAAGGACTAAATGTGCATGGCCAGTCTAAGGACTGAATGCGTGTGTTCATTCTAAGGACCAAATGTGTATGGTCAACCTAAGGACCAAATGTGTGTGTAAAATGTGAAACATAGAGTGGAGTGTATGCCCCCATGTTAAAGTGATTGAAAATGCCTTAATAGGATCAATTACTTTAACAAAGAATGTAGGAATCCACAAGAAACATGCCCCCAAGAAAGGAAAATTCAAGGGAAATGAGCACATAAGGGATCTACCAACTCTGGGGTTAGTATGATCATATGATAATACATAAGATATTAAATCAAAATGAAATGTCATAATCCCTCAAAGGTAGTAGAACTACAAGTACAATCGAAGAAAAAAAATGTAAGAGTTACGAAGAGGATTCTTTTTGGGTCAACATTACAGAGGCCAAAAAGAATAGGTAGCTATCATTTTGCATAATCCCAATCAGACAACACAAAGGCACATTTACAAATAGTGGCACATGCATGACATAAAATGTAACAACATATAGAAGAAGTGAGATAAAAATAGAAGAATGTTTATGATAGTGTGATTTGTTTATCACCTCGCACTAACAGAGCAACAAGGTTAGTTTAAATCTGAAAAAAAAACATAACATGTAACACATCACAAAGGAAGCACATTACTACAAGAAAAAAATAGAATCCACCACACAAGAGGAGCTATTCAAGTGTATTGCATGCCCCCATCTTTATCTATAATATTTAGGGAAGGTGGGAAAATAACAAAAGGAGCAACATCAAGAATGAAAAATAGAACAATAACCAACTCCAAACAAGGACCATGTTGTGAAGATTAGGTCACTTTGTTTGTCACTAGGAGTGATAGATAATTGTTGTGAAAGCATAGCTAGTAAATCATGATCAATATCAATAGTCTCATACTTTTCATCAGAATCACTAGCATGAATATCATTGTTACGATCAAGAACATCATCATCAAGAGTGTCTTCTTCATCCAGATTAATTGTAATAGAATCTAAGATATGAATATAATTGTCATGTTTGTTCAATTTTATCTTGTTTAAATTCACTTCCTTTGTTGGCTCAAGCATGGGTTGGTCAAAGAGAAGCAAAACATGAGTAGGTATATGAGGTGAAGAATTTTTTTGAGAAGCACATTGGAGGTCTCTGCATAGCGCTTTTGACGGCGGTCATGGACATGACGATTGCATTTGATTTTTATAAAAATTTGGTTTGAGTCAGAAACAATCAACATCGGGTACTTTTATTCTTTAGCAGGAAGAACAAAAGTAATGAAACTAGGTTGAGAGATGTCTTGAGGAGAATGTGTATGAGAAATAGGAGGTGGAATAGGAGTATATAGAGGAGGTTTAGGTGATGTAGGAAGAAGTCCATGTCCGGGCCAAAGACATGGAAAATCCTTAGGTTTGTTAAGTTCAAAAAGATTTTGGACCTTGTAAGCTTGGTATGATTGAAAGATATGGTTAGGATAGGTTTGAGTTGATTGAGGAATAGAAGGATGAAATAAATCAAGGTTAATTGAGTCTCTAAGGCACTAAAGGCTAATAAATACCATGGTTAATAGTCATGATTTATTTTATATGAGGAAATTTAAGGCATCTATGAATAGGAGAAGCCATGAATTTCATTGAGGTAAGTCAAGGAACACCAAGTTTGACTTGAAATTGATCATAAGTTGGGATGACAGTGAAGGTAACATCTATAGTTTTACCACCAACTTCAACATAAAATGAAATGGAACCGTGGGAAGGATAAAGGAAAACATTGCAAGTTTGGATCATAACATCATATTAATCATAGAAATTGCTTTGAAATCATCTTCTATAAAGATGTTCTTCATTTATCACATTCACCATGCAAGTGGGATGAAGAAGGACACCACGAGAAGGAAGGTCATCAACCCTTTGTGACAATGTAAAGCGGATCATCAAATGCTTTAATTGTCTCAATAGAATCAAAGGTAATGAAAGGTTGAGATGGATGTTTAGGTTTAACCTACTCAACATGGTTGAAAACATTATTAGATTTGTTGATTTTTCATTGTAGTCAATACAAGGTGAAGAAGAAGAAGGTTGGGTAAGATCAATGGTATTGGTTGAATGAGATGGAAAAGAGTTGGTGTAGATTTTCAAATTTTGGTTGGGAGGTGCCACAGATTTGTTTCCTTGACCATTTTCACCTTTAATAGATATAAGAATAAATAATATCTTTGATAATATTTTTCAAAAGGTAACATTTTTTAGTATCATGGTCGGGTTGATGACAGTATTGGCAAAAAATTTTGGGATCAAAGTATTTAGATTGGTTTGGTTGTGTCAATGGGTTTGATAGGAGAAAGTGTTAACACGTGACAATTAATTAACTTCAAAATCACATAATATAAAGATTCATAAAGCTGGGTAAAATTATGAGAAGGTTTAAAGATAAATGACAAAGGAGTCACACCTTTGGATGTTGTTTCCACTTGTTCATCAACAGTTTTGGATGAGTTGTTGATTTTGATGAGGTTTTTCAGTTTCTAAAATTTGTTGAAATTTTTGGATATCACATCACTCGTATCAATGGGAACAAGAGCCATTAGAGTGGTTCTCTCAAATTGACTCACTTGAAGTTTAGAATGATGAAGCATTGTGCACAATTGATAAAAAGAAGAGAATTCAAAAAGAAGATCTTATCTCTAATATATTTATTAAATTAGAAATAAAAGTGCATTACACACCAATATCAAGCACATGATAAGAAATTTGAGCATGCAAATCCTTAAATCTACCAATGAAATCACTTACTCTCTTTTTTAACACCTTGTTTACAATGCAATAATCAATCAAAGAGATTTGAGGGCCAATTTTGTTTTAAAATTGTTGAATGGAAGCATTAGCAAGCTTTTGAAAGGAATCAATGAAATCAGGAGGTAAAGAAAAATACGTTTGCAAGTATTTGTCTTGAAAGGTTCTAGTAAACAACTTTTCCATGAACCTATGTTCATGAAAGAAATCACTACACAAGGTTTGAAAAGTTTTGACGTGAGTCAAAGGATCACCCTTACTATTATATGTCTCAAGGTGAGTAATCTCCATATTTTGTGGGATAACAAAACATATAATATCCAAAGACAAAGGACTAGAAATGTAACAAGTACGAATGTTGAACTTGGATTGAGTCATGGAGGCAATTTCTTGTTTTAAAGAAAATATTGTTTGAGTCAAACTATTAATGGTAAAATTGGTAGAAAGGATGGTACAAGAGGAAACATGAGAAATGTTAGGAGCATTGTTAGAAATTAAAGGAATGGTTGAATATGAAAAAGGGATACTATGGTAAGTGGGCATGGATGAAGGAAATTAAAAACATCTAATATCTTAAGGAATAGAAGGAAGAATAGGATTAGGAAGACTCCCATGTGTAGTATTAATATTTTGAATTAAAGTTGTTATGACAAGAGGAGCATAAGTGGACACACTAGGAATAAAAGTAGGGATATGCAATGAGGTCTCAACATTTGTAGTAGGTGGAATGAAGCCTAAATATTGAGAAAAAACCCTAATAGGCTGGACATTGGTATCAATGATATGAGAAATGTTATGCAAGATGTTTACACCATGTTCATAATTATGAATAAGTTTCCTTAAGCCTTCTATAATGGAAAGAACCTCGGGATTAGAGTTTTCTTGACCTAACCATTGTTCAAACTTTTCAAATTCATGGGAAAGTTTTCAGACTTGGATATGAGGAACCCTTAAGGCTTCATCTTCATCATGACAAGAATGAGAAGAGCTATTATTTGTGATAGGATTGATATCACTAAGATGCATGTTGGTCTCATCAAGATTCCTAAGAAAGAAGGAGGGCTTAGGATCAAAGGAAACCATAAGTCTACGACTTCTTCTAACCTAAATTCTATAGGTTAGACTCAAAGTGATAACACTCATGCACAAGGGAATGAAGAGAATTGAAAATTATGAGATTTGAAGGAAATATGCAATCCCAAAGAGAGTCTTTTATGCAGAGCATATTAACTATCAAACATGTAATGAAAAGATTAAACAAGTAGATTTGATTATAAAAATGAAAAATATGCAATAAAGATATGAATCTATAAATCTAAATGCATAAAATGTAGTAAATATGTGATATAAATAGTGAATAACACAACACATAAAAAGTAGATCTAGATGTATAAATGCATAAAAAGAGGATCCAAGACCGAATCAAAAGAGGAAATGTCATAATTTGGGCTCACCAAAATGTATAATATAAAATGGTGAGCAATGCTAGGAATGAAGTTCGCTCACCAAGGTATATTATAACATTAGGAATATCTCAAAAGGCTCACTCTCAAATTAATCTTATTAGTACAACCCAAAAGGATGAAGGGATGCCAATGCAAGATCTAGATTCAAGGATGAGTTTTTTGGTGAAATGAGGTATTCCTTTATTGCTAATTGACTGATTGAAGTATGTAAAATTGATATTATGATAAAGGAAATTATAAAAGACAATGTGTGAAAACATATTTGTTCTATAAAAATAAGTTCAAGAGGAAAATAGATAGAATAGACTCACCTTGAAGTTAGAAGAGGAAAAATGACCTTCACATCTAAACTTGACTATCGCTGAAGTGCTAGAATCAACTGTAACTCCAGATTTAGCACTTTGATGTCTATAACTATATGTTGTGAAATTTTTAGCCAAAAAGTGTATGAAAAGGTTGGAAAAATTGACCTCAATCTGGACAAGGTTAAAAAATTTGACCTCATCCCTGTAGGTCCAAATATGACGAAAATTCTAAGGGCCTATGATTGTGTCCGAGATTTTTGAATCCAAATCTACAACTAATGAATTTTTTCCTGTACATAGAAAAGAAGGGGAAAAGGTTGCAAAAATGAGTTTTCCTTGGTCAAACACCTGTAAGGAATCAACCTTGAAATGAAATTGAAATTTCATAAAGGAAATTAATGTAAACAAGATAAAAAAATTTTGGAATTATATGATGTGCCCAGTGACTGAGGGGGGGGCGGGGGGGGGGGGGAAATCAGNGGGGGGGGGGGGTAAATCAGGAACCAATAAAACTTAATGCTTTTAATCCATAATTAGATTAACTTATTTGTTTGCATGCATATAATTTCAAAGTAAAGAATCATACAAAACACATATAACAATATTTGGCTACCCAGAAACCTTCCAAAAGAAAGTAAAACTGGGGTGGGGATGATACCCACAAGATTTAGCACTGTAGTATAAATTTAGCCAATTAGAGCTTACAATGACCACTTCTAATGGTATGCCCTGTTAGGAGCATAGAAAGGACTGTTAGGTCCACCTTGTTAAAGGATTTTGTACAATACAATAAGTAATGCAACTCGGTTAAGAGATTTAAACAAAGGACTATTAGGTCCACCTTGTTAAAGGACTTTGTTGATCCACCTATGAGAATGAACTAGTTAATGATCTTCTCTGTGCAACTAAGATTGCTGAATAAAATCTTTTGAATATAACTGATCACCTAAATGTGAAAGGTAAGACTCTGTTGTCCTAAACACTTCTGCACTTAACTCAAACTTCCATTCGCATGCCTTATGCATACATAATCATATTCATAAATTGTGCTTCTTCTTATTGGATAAAATAAACTATCTTACATATATATCTTTATCCAAAAAATAACTCTGTAAGTTAGCTTGCAATAAACAAAATTATATTTAACAATATATGCAAAGTCTGCTTCAAACTATCACTCAGGTCCAAAAGACTACTCGGGTGATAAGCTGTCACTCAGGTGATAAGTTGTCACTCGGGTGATACTAAACACTCAGGTGATGTTGAACATTCAGGCGATGCTCAACACTTGGGTGACACTAAATGACTAAGTGTTATGACACTAATTGACAATATGTCTTGCCATAAGGTCTACAATCTCCCCCTTTGGCATTAGTGACAAAAACACTTATCATTAAACTTTGTATCTGATATGTCAAAACTCCCCCTTACTGATTGCTCAGGTTTTGACACTTGCTCTGCTGCTCGGGTCCAACTAACTCTATTTTTGTATATTTCAAAACTGTTATTGTAACATATATCTTCACTATTCACTATACATGTGTAATTTACAATGACATTTCCCTCTTATACAATGACATCTCCCCCTTGTTTTTGACAAGAATGCCAAAAAAAATGTCATCTACAGGGTTATCCTGAAGTAGGATAGAAAATCACTATATAACTTCAAAATTTGAGACAGAGTGTTGTCCCAATTGTCCTGTAGCACCTTCAAGATGTGCAATTCAACTTGTAGTTCTGCAGATAGCTCTATCATTAGCTCGGCAACTGAGAATTTGTTTTCATGAATGAGCATTTTAGCATGTGTTATGCTTTTCTGCATTCCTTCCATGTGTGGTAGAAGTTGGCTCTAGATTGTTGTAAGAGATTATCTGATCCTTTTTTCTTCTCTCAACACTTCAGTCTGCAAATTAGTAAGATAATTTATTTTTATGAAGTGAGCAGCACTGGTGCTCGGGTCAAGTGCTAACTGCCTTGCACTTTCCTTCATGTCTACATCTATCTTTACTAAATTGGTCTTTATTTTCGTAGGAAAGTTAGAGGAGTCACTCAACTTTATAAATAGTGCTACCACATTTTTCACAATGGTTTCTAGAGTGCTAATGATTTGTGTAAGTTGCACCTAGTCAATTTCAATATTCTTTGCAATGTTCTCTAGAACCTTGTTCTCAAAATTCTTCTCTGTCTTCTCAAGTAACTTCTCCTGACCATTCATATATATATTGAACTTGTGGAAAATTTCAACAAGTTGGTCCATTATTGAGTCACTCTCATTGACTTCAATCTACAATGCATCTACAAATATGCTTTTGACATCTTCAAGTACTTTGTTCCTTTGTCTTTCCTTTCTGAGTTTTTGTTGTGAGGCTCTTTTCTTCCACAGTTCTCCCAAAATATCCATTTTTTTTATAGATAGGTTGGATAGATCCCAATTAGGAATCACAATCTCTTTATCCAAATCTATCTCATCAGTTATTACTGCCTTTGACTTAGGACTCAGATAGGAAAATTTTCCTTACCTTTATCTACCTCATCCTTTGCTTTAGTATTCAATCCAGTTAGGTCATTGACCTTAACAGTACCAATTTTTGGATCAATATTTACTGATGAATCAATAGTATAAATTTCTACCTTGCCTTTCTGGGACTCAGGTGTGGATGTATCAGTAGTAAGAGGAGCTTGTTGCTCAGTCTAATTTTGTTCAAATGTAGATTCTACAACCTTGTCTTTGCTCAGAGTTACTATACTGTGTATAGGAGATTGGGGTAGTGATTCCATTACCTCAACTGCAATCTTCTCTACGTTGGACTCTTCAATAGTCTGTACCTTAGGTAGAGTATCATCATTTCCTTATGTTGGAGGGTCTGTACTCGGTAATTCTTCCTTCACATTGCCTTCTTCTATCTCAAATATTGATTTCCACACTAATGTGGCACGCTGAGCTACTTCTTCTATGTTCTTGTTCAATATTTGGAATGCCCTAAATCTGGGGGTGTGATTATTCTCATATTTTCTCAAGGCCTCTTTTACTTCTTTATCTTTCATTGTAGGCATGACCTACTTCAATGTCTCTTCCCTTGTATCTCCTTCAATTGGTACTGCATTCCTCCAGGGAATAGATACTTCTTTAAATAAGTCTTCAGTCATATAACTCTTCAACTCGGAAGGATCATATTTCCACTTTTCCATCTTCTCCACCACTGCTTGCTCAATTTTATTCTTTTCTTCTTCTATCCTTGAAGCATACTTCAGTGATTTCAAAGAACTCATGGCTCTTCCTTCTTTAAGGTATTTAATCTTCTGATCAAGTGTGGGTGTTGGTTTAGTGAAGACCATAGTATATTCTTCATCTTCATCCTCATCCTCATCCTCATCATCACTTAGTATAAGTTTTCTCCCTGATCTTCTCAGGGTGACAACAAGAGTAGTGCCTTTTTCCTTTTTATGTCTAGGTGTTGTCTTCCTCTTCTTCTGTGGAGGATTAACATCAGTTTCTTCCTTATCTAAATCAATTTCCTCTATCTTATTTGTATCCTCTATTTTAAATGTGTCCTCTTTACTCTCAGAGATTATAGGAGAGTCAGAGGACTTTCCATATTTCTTCTTGAATGTATCAAGTCTCTTTCTTCCTCTCTTCAGTATCTTAGGAATCTCAATTTCCAAAGATATCATGCTCTTTGCTTCCTCATAGGTTCCAAAGTAAGGTGCCTTTGGATTGATAGGTTCATTCACAAGAGACTCTATGATGTCTTTTGTGTCATCATTATTAACTTATATGGTAGGGGTTGTACCCATGCAACCATAGGCTTTACTGCTTGTATATACACTTTATCACAATCAACTAGAAAATAGATTTCATCTTTGTACTTCTCAACTAGTTGGTTGGGAATTCTATATCTACTCTACATCTTCTATTTGATACTTTCAATGTATCCATCCATAATGCTATCAAAATTATCTCCTAACTCAGCTATCAACTCATTAATTTGATGGCTGATTGGTCTATCCTTCCTCCATGCTACTATTCCTTTGGAGGGAAAGAACTTCTCAACATAAAATAGTATGCTGATTACAAGAGAACCAAACTTACATGAATTGGTTTTGGATACTCAGATTCTCTCCATATTATTTCTCAACTAAGTGAGTTGCAATTCTGCTAGGTCGAATACTAGATTCTTCTTAACTACTTTGTAAGCTAGGTCAACAGCTTCGCATGCAACACTGTTGGGTTTGCTTGAGCTGTATATCTTGTGGGATATCACATGAATGCTAAATTTCATCTCCATATCTATTACTCCATTGAGTCTCATGCCTCTATCATCCCACTCAAAAACAGTTAACTCAGCTAGTTCATCCCTATTTAGGGTATTTGTATATTTTGGCTTGTCTATCATAGGGAACCCGGTGACGCGGTGAATTATATTCTTAGTGATCTTCACAGGATGATCCAACCATAGTTGCATGTCATGAACATGACTAAGAACATATCTCATCCATTTTTTCTAGAAGTCCCTCAGCATATGCATGATATGTGTCAAGCCCTTGGTTTCAAGGTGCTTATGCTCAAGCTTCAGATTCCCGTCGGTACATAATTTCTCATATGTTTGATTCATCTCACTGGTTGCAAGCTCCTGTGTGTTACAGTGATAGAAGCTGTGAATGTCATTAACCAATAACACTCTTAGAGGAATTAGGGAATGAGCTCCCATCAGGTCTATCTCCTTTGCAACTTCCAGATGAAGCTTGAACATCGGAGGATCAAAAATTGCATTCCTTACTAGCATCTCTAAACCTTTCTTGACCTTGCTGCTGGAAGTGGATGCCATATTGCTCAGACAAAATAATCAAACTCCACTTTCAATCATGAATTCACACTAAATTTCTAAGGGCTCTGAATTGAATTTTAAATTGAAAGCTTTGTAAACAATACTCTATACAATCCTTCATATATAAGAGATTTTCAACCGTTAGAGCATTTCATTAAATGCTTCATACATAGTAGCTGGCATGAATCAATTGTTTCTCCAAGATTCAATCGGAAGCTTGGGTGAAACTAAATTTCCAATTATCAATACTTCCCGACTCAACTCAGGTGAGCAAGAGTGACTCTAGTGTAGCTAACATTCTGACTTGGGTTGAACTAAAATATGTCCTCATGCATCAATATGTGAATATGGACTGTATTTCTTACCTAGAACTGATGTAGGATGGCTTGTATTGCACAGTTCTAGTCATCTCCTTACTTTCCTATTCTGTAATGATAGATCCACCCATCTCACTGTTTAGGGTATCATTATATCCTTCATTGCTTTGATCTGAATTATCTGAGGATTTCCTTACCCATTTCTTACTCATCTGAGTTCTGATTTCTGAGACTTTGGCTTTACTATTCTCAAAACTAGTATCAACTTTTTCTCTGTTCATACAGTTCTTGCTTAGATGACCAAGTTGCTTACACACATAGCATCTCTTAGTAGGATATATTTTTTCTGAAGTGATTCTTCATAAAATTTTCACCAATGTGTCCATATTCACCACAATGACAACATCTGTACCAAGTGTTGTAATCCCAACCAAAAATTGCCTTGGCTAATTGTTCAACAGGATTCCAATTCTTAGTTCCACACTCTGAAGATTTATGACCTTGTTTGTTGCATTTATAGAATTTCCCTTCAAACTTAGGTTTCTCTTTGCATTCACTTGCTCTATGTCCATGTTTGTTGAAATTGTAGCATTTACCATTAAATTTTGACTTTCCATTGCTCCAAGATTTATTTGATGTATGCCTTGTCTTACCACAATGATTGTATTTAGGTTTGTTGTTCCTTTGAGCTCCTTGTTGTGAGGATTCACTTTGTTCAATCTATCCTAATCCAGTCTATCCATGATGTCTGAGTTCTATTGCCTGATCCATGCTAGTTTGTGAATTCATCATACTTTCATTTGTTTAGTTTTTAGTATTGAGATCATTCTGCAGTCTTTCATTTTCTGTCCTTAGATTGACAGCTTCTTGCGTTGCATTGTTTTTGATTATGGTAAAAATAGGTTTTGAAGGGAGCCCCAAAACCCTTTAACAAAGCATAGAAATTAAGGGCATTAAAGCCCAGAGCACAACAGGCTACCCCAAGGGAGGGAGCAGGCTACAAAGGGTCAGAACCCAGATTTAGCAATAAAGCAAGAGAAAGACAAAAAAGACAACTGAAACGCTGGAAGGAAAACAGAAAGAAAGACCACTAGCACCGAAATCAGAACAGAGACTTAAGAAAACTCTCAGAATCCACCAGCTGAGTCTTCATTGTAATCACATTCTCTCTCAGCTTCTGGAGATCCGGATCCTCCACCTTCTGCATCTTAGATCTCGTACGGGTACCTGGTCCCATTTGCTGGGAAATAA
>MU225591.1:173406-183706 GCA_018584345.1 Thuja plicata | reverse complement strand
AGGGATAACTGAGAGGGGGGGGGGGGGTGAATCAGTTATCAACAACTTGATCTTTATCTTATACTTATTAATCTAGATTGATACAAAGTAAATGCACATTCAGATAACACATTACACAACACATCAATTTGGTTATGGGGAAACCAAATGGTAAAAACCCCGGTGGTAATTAGCACCCACAAAGAACTATACTGTTTATAGTGATCCATGTTAAAAGATCTTCCAACTCTGTTAGGAGTTTTTCATTACAATGCATTAGTATAGTGACCTGGTTAAGGGTTAGACCCTGTTAGGAGTCTTTTACAATAACCCTGTTAGGGGTGGTGGACTCACTATCCGAGGACTCACTGTCCAAGTAGTGAAGGCTACAACCTTCTGGTTATTTGATACACACTGTATCAACAGGGTGAACTGTTGTTTGTGACACTTCTTGTCTAATCAATTCCTTTTGTGCGTTGATGATTTAAACTCTTGTAAAGAACTACAACAATCTTATCTATATTCTGAAAGCTTCAACTTCAATATCTATATTATCAACATATGATAAATATAGCTCTATTTCTTAAACACTCTGCTCTTCTTTTCTTATCTCTGGCTTTTGCAACTCTTCTTATCACAAATGACCTTCTATAAATACATACACCAAGTATGAGATCATGGGACTTGTTAGACGACTCTTCATAACATCCTTGTCAGATCTACTAAGCACACAAGCATAATTACAATCGCGCAAGTACTAACTGAATAGACGCGTAGCTTCACTAAGTCGGCTTCACCAAATTAACCATAACTTTGCAATCTTCTTGAAATACATTTGGCACCTTGAGATTAATATCAAACACTTATAACTCATCATGAATATACACGCGCATATCCTGAAGATAGGTGCAACTCAATAAACATGTTACATACGTTGGCCTTAAACCGTTATTCCTCCAGAACTGTAACCATTAATAACAGAATTACATATCTTTACTGAAACATCATAGCTGGGTCTGCGTGTACGAACATAACATAATAAACATGTCAAAAACATGTATCTATCCATGTAAGTCTTCATGTCATCATATGGATAATTACATACAGAAGTGCTGCTGTGTATTATATGTTGTCATCAATGACAAACATACAATCAATCAACTGTTCAGAATCAAATCTCCAACACTTAGAAGGCATTTTCATTTTCCATTTGACAAAAGTATACCTATGATTCCTTTTCCACCTAATGTATAATTCCCTGAGTATGATAAATACATGAGTACAATAAATCCCCAAAATCACATTAGAGAGTTTTGCACTCTAAGCATGGAATCCTTCAAGAGAAAACATACCTACTGAAATTATTCCCCAGAAGTCTAGGTGGACAAGAGATGGAGTGATTTTCTGAATTGCCACCATGTATAAAGACCTTTGAAGAGATAGTAACCAAATGTGTATCATAATACTCATACAACATAGAACATGAGGTTATTATGCTAGACTTGTTAGCAAGTGGATCATTCAGGAGTGTTTAGGAACATATTAGGGTTGTCATTCATGGTAGCACATCAGTTACGAATGATCTCTTGGAGTGAAACATAGTGTTGGAGTTAAGGCTTGTAAAAATGACTAAGTCCAGAAAGCAGTTTACAATGTACAGGAGTACAGTTTTGGGCAGAAAACATTGTATATTATGAATAAAGACATGCAAGCTTAGAGGAAGATATTTTGGGGTGTGTTAGACTTTTATTTAAGGTTGCTTGATTTTTTGAGTTTAGAGATGAAGGATACATATTTTTGAAGTCATGCAAAGATAGTGATACATCGAGACAGAGCAGTTGAATGGTCGTGATGATTCAGGGAGTGTAGTGTGGAAAGAAAATTTACTATGTTGGATTTGGATTGTGTATTACCTATATTTTGATAGTGTATGATTGCCAACTTTGTACTTACCTTTTGTATAAGTGCTAGTTCCATTTTGTGATGTATTTGGGAGTCAACTCGATATGTAATAAAGTATATATATGGAGAGCTTTTGAGAAGTGAAGTATGGATAATGTGTGAATGAATAAATGGATGCATTATGATGTTAAAATTAGATAGATGGTGATGTGATCTACAATTGGAACTACTTAAGCATATAAGATGCTTTTTTATGTTCATTTTGATAAAACATTGTAACATACATATTTCTGATTGTATGAGAAGTGAGCTCAGTGTATACCCCTAATAGGGTTTTGTATTCCTTTAACAAGGAAATGTACTAATGTAATACTCAGCTCCTAACTAGGATAGGTCTCCTAACAGGGACACAATTATTTTAGTGCATATTTTTGGGTACCATCCCCACTGGGGTTTTCCCTTGGTTAGGGTTTCCCTGAAAACAAATTCATGGTGTTATGAGTTGTGTACTTTGTGTTTATGTTCTTTTTATTTCATCAATTATCTGGTTAAGTTGGAATTTGATAAGTTTAGGTTTAAAGTGTTGTAATACTTATTTACCCCCCCCTCTAAGTATTACTTAATCCTAACAAGACTTATGCAACACCAAAAAATAATGGAGATTCATTTATAACCTTCCTATAAAGATGGAGGAGAATCTATACTAAATATCATATAAGTATACCAAAGAAGGAGAAAATGGACATTTTTATCAATAATTTGAATAGTGAGATGAACTTCGGTCTCTGAATGCAATGTTCCCCATCATTTGATAAAGTGATTGAGAATGATGTTAAGACTGAGGAGGTTCTAATAACGAAGGGTGAGCTAAAATTGTACAAGGACAACAAATAATTTTCAACCAATCACAATAAAAATAACAATAGCAATAACAATAGCAATAACAATAGCAATAACAATAACAATAACAATAACAATAACAATAACAATAACAATAACAATAACAATAACAATAACAATAACAATAACAATAACAATAACAATAAAAATAACAATAACAATAACAATAACAATAACAATAACAATAACAATAACAATAATAGTAACAGTAACAATAACAATAACAATATCAATAACAATAACAATAACAATAACAATAACAATAACAATAATGACAAACCCAAATTTTGGTTGAAGAATAATTACAAATACTTAGTAAATGATGGAGTGGTAGAAGCTAATAACATCAAACAAAAACCATTCTATCTTTCTATAAATTCCAACAATCAAGTGAATAATGTCAACCAACCATATAATACATCATGTATTCCCAACAACAACCAAAACAATGTTATACCAAGAATTTAACTATTCACCTCACATAGAAGGAAGTTCACACCATTAGGAGAACCTCTTGAGATAGCTTTTAAAAAGAATATTTCAAACATGATTATCACTTTACCTGAGTCAAGGAGGTATGAACCCAAAGTAAAACCTTCATGGTGGAATGATTCCCACCATTCTAAGTATCATAAAAACAAAGGTGATAAGACAAATGGTTGCATGAGATTGAAACATGTTGTACAAGATCTAATCGATAATGACATTGTTGAGATAGATGGACCTAAAAATAATGAAGATCACACAAAATTTAAGACTCCTTTCTTAAATAATGAAAAGGTATCAACCTCAAATGAAATCAAAAAAAAATATAAGTGGTTAAATTTGTTCATACCTATTACAACACCATTAACTCATTGTCAAGTTTTGACAAATCCATTAATGTCATAGTTATAAAAGACAAGCAAGATAAAGAACCCACTAATGTAATTACTAGGGGGAAAGCAACCAAAGTAACCTTAAAATGAGCATATAAAAATAAAATAATGAATGATCTCCCATATTCATTAAAGCAATATAATTTAGTTGATCAACTTCTAAAAATACCAACACAAATCTCGATAGTAGAATTGTTGAAAATCTTACCATCTCATAAGGAAATCTTGGAAAAAGCCTTGGTTGATACGATAGTTCCTAATAGCTTGGATGTAGACCAATTTCGAACCATGGTAGTTCATCTCATTGCACTGCATTATTTATCCTTCTCCAAGCAAGATGAAATGTCTTTAAATCAACCCAAAACTCTACCCTTACATATTGAAGTTATTATCAACAAGCATAGAGTTAAAAGAGTCTTGATAGAGGGAGGGGATGGTTCGAACTTACGTACTCTAATCTTGATTAAATCTTTGGGATATTCTGAAAATGTTGTTGATCCTAAGAGAAAATCACTATTAAATCTTATGATTATGTAGATAGGTCATCCAAGGGCCTTGTGGTTCTACCGATCTGAGTTGGCCCAATCCAAAAAGAAATGGTGTGCCAAGTATTAGATCTAAATTTAACTTACAACATATTGTTGGGTAGACCTTAGATTCAAAAAATGCAAGCGATTCATTCAAAATATCATTAATGTGTGAAGCTTCCCTATCTTGGTCAACAAATAACCATCAACGGTGACCTCAATTCTTTTCAATATTGTAACAATGTGAAACCTATCACATATTCTTTGGTACCACATAATAGAGAAGTATGCATACCTGATACCTCAAATGAAAAAATCAGAGAAGAGGTTCCTAATTCACACTTGACATCCAAGAGAGAATAAAAATGCCAATTCCTCTTGTTCAAGTGATGAAATGTCTAGTTCCTCTAGCCTAAATTCATCAAATAAGGATAAATAAAAAGAGTCAAGTCCTTCAAAATTAGAAAGGGGGAAAGAAAAAGAGGCACATTGCTTGAATATTAACATACTAATGAAGGATTTTGAGAAGAAATTAGAGGTTCACCACAAAGGAGTAGGAGAATATTCCTTATCAATGGTAAATTTACCACCTTCTCCTAAGTCTTATTGGATACCTTCAACATTACAAATCAAAGAACCTACACTTCCTCAATAATATAATGACAATTTTGTAAGGCCTAGCACATCCTTGGTAGGAAAACAAGATAATAATGAAGTCCTCAAATGGTTGTACAAAGATGAATAAATAGAATCAAGTGAAAGACTAAAATGTATAAGTATTCACACACATCAATATGGGAAGGGGTTTGAAATCATTCAAAATATGGGGTATCAAGGATTGGCTTCTCTTGGAAAGAGAAAAGGAGGAATAGTAGAACCTCTACAAGCCACTTTAAGGTATAACAAGGAGAAAACTGGAGTAGGGTATCTTGAAGTTGGTCATACCAAGGATAAGTCCTCTCATATCCATGAGAAATTCTCTAGATACAATCATATAGTGATGATGACTTTGCACAATAGAAATGGGATTCATTATCTGAAGAATCTTTCCATGATAAAGAAGTGGATTTCATTCATTCCTATAAACCTACATCTATAGAATAGCAAGGTAACCTCAAAGAGTGATATAAAATCAAATACAATCATACATACCCTCATTTCTAGAAGGACAAAGTTCATGGTATACACTACTAGATAATGAATCACAATACATAGAAGAATACTCGAGTGAGGAAGAACAAGATCCAATCTCTGTGGACCATCTTGAGGAAGCTTATTTTATTGATCTAACTATAGAATTTTTGAACTCAATCATTATACCATCAGGACCTTAACCACAATAGACCTAAACCTAGCAAAGGATCCTTTACCTTTACTACATCCCAAACTCATTGATTGAGAACTAACCCAGCCAACAAAAATAAAAACCTTTCAAAATGATTATTTCATTGCCTTATACCTTAAAGCGGTTGAACCATCTTCCACCAGTGAAATTTATCAAGTGACATCAACAGGGGGAAATGTCAATTATATTAGTCAAAAAAGTAAAGAGAAAAATCAAAGATTTAGTGAGGAAAACCACCATGTGGTAATACTAATTCACAAAAATGTAATAATAAAAGATGAATCCAAAGATCAAAACATCATCAAGGCATCTGAGGATTAGAGACTTGATATACTTATGCAGCATTATGAAGAAATATCTTCCATCTTGATTGAACCAATAGAGAAAGTGAATATTGGAACAAAAGAAGACCCCAAGATCATCAATTTAGCAATATCCATATCCAAAGAAGAACGAAAAAAATTCATTGATTTCTTCAAGGAAAGGAAAATAAATTTGTCTTGGTCATATACTAACATGCCCAAGTTAGATCCTAATTTGATAATGCAACATTTAAATATTTCTCCAAGAGTTAAGAAAGTGAAACAAAAGCTAAGGAAAATGTATCCACATGTGGCATTACTAATAAAAGCAAATTTGAAGAAACTCTTAGATAATAGATTCATTCAATCCATTGCTTATGCTGAATGGATTAAAAACATAGTACTAGTTTCTAAACCTGAAAAAAGCATAAGATTTTTCATGGACTTTAGAGACTTAAATAAGGCATTCCCAAAAGATGACTTTCCTCTTCCAACCATCGATAATATTGTAGATCTTACAACTAGACACTCTATGTTATCGCTGATGCATGGATTTTATGGATATAACCAGATAAATATTGCACTAGAAGATTAGGATAATACAACCTTTACATGTGCATGGGGTACTTTTTATTGGAATGTTATGCCCTTTTGTATAAAAAATGTCGGAGCAACTTACTAAAGAGAAATGACCACAATTTTCCACGATATGATGCATACCTTCATGGAAGATTATATAGATGATATTTTAGCCAAGTACTCTACCAGAAAATAACATTTACCAATCCTAGATAAAATCTTTACAAGTTTAGAAAAGTTCAAAGTTAGGCTAAACCCCCAAAAATGTGCATTTAGGGTAAAATCGGGAAAGCTTCTTGGGTATATTGTTTCAGAATAGGGAATCGAAGTTGATCCAGAAAAAGTGAAGGCCATCATGGAAATGGGACCTTCAAGGAACATAGATAAATTCAGGAACATAGATAAATTCAGATCATTACAAGGGAGACTTCAGTCAATTAGAATATTTATAGCCCAACTAGCTGAAAAGTGTCACTCTTTCACTCAATTGCTTCATAAAGACACTTCTTTTAAGTGGGACACCAAGTGTGATGCAAACTTTGATATAGTCAAGAAATATTTTATTAATCCTCCAATATTGATGGCTCTAATACCATACAAACCTTTATTACTCTTTATTTTAGCAATGGATAATTCATTAAGAGACTTATTAGCACAACAAGATGAGAAAGGAAAAGAAAAGGCTATCTAATACATTAGTAGAACTTTGGTCAAATATGAACTCAAATACACCTTCATAGAAAGATAATGTTTAACAGTGGTATTTTATTCCCTAAAGTTAAGGCATTACATGTTAGCACATCAATTCAAACTAATTTCTAAGATAGACCCTTTAAAATATCTTCTTAGTCGATCAACTCTCACAGGAAGGTTAGCTAAATGGGTAATGATCTTGAGTGAATTTGATATAGAGTATGTAGATCAAAGAGAAATAAAAGGACAAGTGATAGAAGATCAGCTAGATGAATTACCCATATCAAGTGAAGAACCAATGCAAATATAATTTCTTAATGGAAACGTCCTTACAATGGTGGTACCTCAAACATGGAAGTTATATTTTGATGGGTCATATACTCAACATGGCTCAGGGGTAGGAATTCTTTTTAACACACCTCAGTGTTACAATATACCAAAGTATTACAAGCTTTTGTTTCCATGCACCAACAACATAGTTGAATATGAGGAACTAGTGATTGGGATAAAAATGGCCTTAGAATGGAGGATAAAAGAACTAAAAATATTTGGGGATTCACACTTTGTAATTAACCAGATCAATGATGAATATCAAACTAAGGATGATAAAAAAATACCTTACAAGAGGATGGTTAATGAACTCAAGAATTATTTTGTGCTAATCATATTTGAACAAATCCCAAGAGAAGATAATAGAGTAGAAGATGTTTTGGTTGCATTGGCTTCACTACTTCAATTACTAGACCAAAATCCAAGATACAAGTTCCTACTGGAAGAATTGGTAAAACTTGCCTATGATGATCATGAATCTCATATTGTTTGATTACTCATAGGTCCTAGTTCCACTTGGTATGGTCTTATTTATACACACCTAAATGAAAATATCCTACCCTTAAATGCATCCCGAAACCAAAAGAGAAATTCTTTACACCAAACATCCCAATACATGTTACTATCAAATACATTGTATCGAAGAGGTATTGATGGGACCTTACTTAGATGTTTAGAGAGTGAAAAATCTGAAACTAGTTTACGAGAGATTCATGAGGGCATTTTTGGTTTGAATTCTAGTAGTTTAACCTTTGAAAAAAAACATATTAGAGTGGGATATTATTAGCCATAGATGGAGAAGGATGCTTTTAAGATTGTAAAGACTTTTCAAAAGTGCCAAAAGTACATAATCACACCAACAAAATGCTTTACCAATTGGGTTGAAGTTATACCTCTCTCTGCAACAGGAAAAAAAATATCAATGTTTATCTTGAATTACATAGTTTCCATATATGGTATACCGTGTGCCATCATAACAGATAATAGAAAGAAATTCAAGAAAAAGGATGTAAAAGATTTATGTGATAAATTCCACATCATTCAACATTTCTCTAGTATCTATTACCCACAAGGAAATGGACAAGCAAAAGCTTCTAATAAAAAACATCCTTAAATTAAAATCCATAAAAAGATAGTTGATAACTCAGGTAGAGATTGGCATATCCAGTTGAATCCAACATTATGGGCTTATAGGACCAGCATCATATCACCTACATGAGCTACACCTTTTTTCCTTAGTCTATGGAGCAGAAACGGTTTTACCTTTGGAGGTAGAGATACTATCACTTAGGGTTTCATTACATGGCATATTGACAAATGAAGACTATAGGGTTTCTATATTGTAAGAACTAGAATTACTTGAGGAATTTCAACAACAAGCATATGACCACTAAAATAATTATCAAAAGATGATGTGAAGAAACTACAATAAGAAGATCAAACCTCAACAATTTCAAGTTGGGGATATAGTTCTAAGAGAAAATCCATAGACTCAACAGGATAAGGAGAAGAAAGGAAAGTTTGAAGAAATTTTTTTAGGACCTTTTGTCATTACATCATCCCATGAATTAGGAACCTACATGCTAGCCACATGTGATGGAGATGAAATACAATAAACTATCAATGGTATCCACCTTAACAGGTTTTATACTTGATCAGTTGAAAGAGTATCAGTTTGTACATCAGAAAGAGATTATGAAGAAATAAAAAATAATGGAAAAGGATCTGAAATAACTCATTATCTTGGTGAAAGCCTAGAAAAAGATGCCTTGATAATAAAGAAAAAAATCACAAATCAAAAAATAAAAAATAAAGAGAAAAAGAAAGAAAAATAAAATAAACTAAAAAAATGTAATAACTAAAAGTAGTGAAAACCTAGAAAATAGGTGCTACATCTTCCAAGTTAAGCTTCTTTATCTATCAAGAAACACTACATTTACATCCCTGTTCACATTTTTTCCATCCTTGTACATATTCGTTTACATTTTGTCATTCATTTACATAGTCATAATAAACCCCCCACCTGCATATCTCAATTATACAATAATTTTTTATCACTGTTTGGAAATCTATCTTGGTCCATCATCATTATCAAAACAAACTAGGGGAAAAATCCAAACTTTGTGAGCTCATCAAAATAGACACAATTATGACACAAACATCTCAAAATCAAGATCAAGATTCATGACCTCTTGAACAAGTCAAACATCCAAAATCAAAAATCAAATCATAAAATTGGACATCAACTCTATCATAAACCATAATCAGGATCAAAAGGAAAATGGATGAATTCTTATGACAAATGGATTGTTCAATGTGTTTATTTCTTGGTTTCAAAATCATGTCTTTTTAGAAACTCAATGATGTCTTGGACTAGAGAAGCAATGATAGAGCGTGATATTTTATTAGTCTTCTTCTTGTAGAGTTAATTCGTATTAGTGTGCAAATTAATCTAAAGGCATGATCATCCAAGTATCATCGAGGAAATTTTCATATAAAAAGGATTAATTCTTTGTCTGTTTACGCAACCGATACCTAAATCATCTTGGTTCCTTATACCTCAATGCTGCTATTAAATTGCAACATAAAAACCAATGAAAATAATATTCATATTGTCATGATTAAAACTCAGTGGTGGTTGTACCTAAAAATATTCATATCACCATGATTCAAATGATTGGAGGTTGTACCTATGGAAACATTTAAAATAGCTCAATGATGATAATAGTAAAATAAATGACACTAATACATTAGGGGTCAATTTGCGACGCCCATTTGCGACGGCAGGCAAATGTTGCATGTTTTTGGCTTTTTTTTTTCAATTGTTCCCCGACAACGTCGCAATTGCGACGTATTGGAAAGTAT
>MU225591.1:144907-173306 GCA_018584345.1 Thuja plicata | reverse complement strand
ACTATAATCGAAGACGTCGTAATTTGCGACTAAAAAACAGCGACGTCTACTTGTGTCGCAATTACGACACATAGCTGACGTAATTGCGACACATAGCCATCGCAAATTGATGCAAAATGTATTAGTGTGATCAAGTGAAAAGTGACAATAGTTTAGTTGCATTTGCATATTGCATTAATGTTCAAATTAAAATCTTGCATTGGTTATCGTTATAGATTTATCAAGGGGTTAGATAATAAAAACCACACAATCATCCTTTAGATGGACTATATTGGACTTTAATAAAAACAAAATCAATGCACATCCTTTTTATTTAGGTTCATTAAGTTAGTGCATCTTGTAATCACTCAAAATTGGCCTAGTAAACTAAGAGCCCCTAATTTCAATTAGTTGGCCTAAAAACATAATCAAAGGTATTTAAATACTAGGCCTAATTATGTGAGTAAATCCAATCAACCTACTTACATAATTAAATCAATAATTAACCAAACCTCAAGGTTATTAATTTGATAAGCCAAAATCACTTAATATTCCTAATCTCATTTTGATTAAGTGAACCCATTCAACACATGTGTGCATAAATTTCTAATTAAAGGGGAATTAAAAGGAGAAAATTATTATTAAATGCATCTCAACTGCTCTCCACGATTAAATATTAACCATCCATTCTCGTGAGATTCCTATAAAATAAATCTCAATCAAGGCATTATGGATGTATTCTAATTTTCCAAATAGATAATTCACATTTCAAAATAACACACAATCTCATAGTAACGTCATAATGCTAAATTTCATCTAGAGTTTATTGTGCATTGTAGGAATTTTAACTTGCATAGTATTTCCTCTCTTAGATTACTTGAATCTCGTTTAGCATAATGGATAATGATTTTATTTGTATTCTTATCTTAGATTTGTTCTTCATATTTTAGTTGCATTCTTTTAGCAAGATTTTGGAGTAGATAATGCAATCTTTGCATCATACTCACAATGAATCTTCCGTTTTGAAGTAGTCTAGTCATTGGTCTATATGCTAAACCTAAGAGCCATAACAAATATATCATACTTGCTTCATCTAGGAAGCAATAAATTAGTTTCTAATGGGTTTTTTTTGTTAAGGTTGCTTTAATATCATGTTACTAACCCATGGATGTAAGGATTTATTGAAGTGTTTGTGCTAACCACTTTTCACACACACATTTATGGCGCCCACCATGGGGATCAAATTTGGATTTTGGTCTCACTTCATGATTTTTTTTATGGTTTCCAAAACTCTATAGAATCTCGTATGACCTAGGATGGTTTATCATACGATAATATGGACTGAACTTCTTTTATCATTTTTGCATGTGAAATTTATCATATTATTATATGTCTTTCTAACATTCATCATTTCATGTTGTGGGAATTATGGTATGATAGACTATCTTTTAGGGTTTTATCATTTTACTTGTCTAGTTTTATCATACGAATTTATGGTGAAAAGGAGCAGTGTTTGGGTTTATTGTGCAAGAAACAGAGAGCATTTTTTAGGGTCTGATTGACTTGATTTTGGTTTCTAACTACTAATATGCTCTTGTTGGCTTTCTGATTGATGTATTTGGCAGCCTAACTAGTGATTGCAAGTCAGTTTGAAGAATATTTCGCTTGTCAAAGGCCACTACTTGCAAAAACTCTTTTCCAAAATACTAATCTATTTGTGATTGGAGGAGTTTTTGAGGAAGATATTGATTAAGACTACTAATCTTGTGTTTTTTTTAGGTTTCCTAAGTTCACATCAACCAAATGATCGTGCTTCTTAATGTTTATTTAGGCACATAGCTTAACTAGGTGATTTATTTTGTGATTCAAGTTAAGCATTAGGGTATTATGCTCTCTTTCCTTTTGGGGAAGATCATAAATGTAGATGTGTTTGACTTGTCTTAGGCAAGTAATATTTTGGGGTAATTTTGAGTGTTTGGCATGTTTGGTAAAAACAAGGAGGAATAGGAGATTATGCTCTTCTCCTCTTTGGGGGAGAATAAAAAATCTAGACCTTCTCTTTGTTATCCATTTATTTTCTTGCATTATCTTTAGAGGGACTTCCAGTTGAGCTAAAAAGCTCCCGGGAATGACCCAAGAGAGGAAAAGGTAGAAGCCAACCCTTCCACCTCACTATAATAAACATGCTTCCTTGATATTAAATTCTCAAAAGACTTAATCATTCTTGTCTTTTGATCATTTTATTGATCCTTATACATGCTTGGATGTTTATAGAGCTGAGAGGCTTCAATCTTGCTTGCAAGACTATACTCATTATGGGTACTCATAGGGCTATAGGCCTTAATCTTCCCTTGCAAGACTATGGTAGATGATTATGAATGGATGCCCTTACTAGAACCCTTATGTTAGAAACCACCCAGATCATCTCTGAAAGTGAGATAATCCAAGTGCAAGGGAGATAGTAACTCCCCCAAAACACTCACCATATTGTGCCTTCCTAAGTATTTGGAGTCGGCTAATACACCATTGTTAACCCATTTCATGGTTGGTAGTGGTTGTAATATGATTAGCTCTTAAAGTGTGTCTAAATCTGTGAGTGAGGGATTCACACTATGCAAATTGCTTTTAGGGATACAATGTGTTTGATCTTCCCATGCTTGTGTGCTTGATGTGTTTTCTCAACACTTGCAACTCTTCCAAAATCTATCCAAACACACTCAGATACTCACAAAATTTCCCAAGAACATTCCAAATTGTCCAAGATTCTCTCAAAAAATAAGTGGCAAACTGTCCAATTTAGCATTTTATCATCCTGTAAAGTATCTCATCGTACGGGCCAGTGCGATAAAAGTATTTTATTGTACGAGTGGCTAATTTTTATCATGTCATCAAGTGGAAACTATCGTACTAAACAAAATCTTCAAGACATTTCACCATATTATCATATCATCCTCTAAGTTATGTCACACGATCCTAGAGCTTTTATCATATTTTTGTATCAGTGTCTAAAAATCATTATATGAAAGCTACCTTTTTTCATAATCAATTTGTTATCATTTGACATCCAAAGCTTTATTTAGACCTTTGATATTATCATTTGACCTTTGATTCAGTTTCCCAGTGGGATCTCTAGTTTATTATAATCAGTGTCCTTGAGTTGTTTCCTGGTTACCTCAATCTATCATCCCATTTTCTTGAGAACTCGACTAGTATCATCCTCTTTCATCTATCAAGTCTTAATACATTTGGTTGCAAGTGTCCCTTATCTAGGAAATCAAGCCTTAACCCCGACACCTTGCACTAAGTTCATCACCAATCTTCAAAATAGCATCTCTCCTCAATTCTTGAGACATGTCATCACTTCAACAACTATATATTGATCTAATCCATGTAGCTACTCCTAGCTTTCAGTATCATTGAATTTCATGCCAATATAGACTAGAAGGCAACAGTAGAAGATTAATCTTTACTCAAAAGGTAAGGTTGTCAACGATCCTACCTCTAGACCCTCATCTTGTTAAAAACCAAGATCTACACAAAAGACTCCAAATTGAGGTACATTATCCATACATCAATCAATACCCCTGCTCCAAACTTCAAGTCCTCAATACCAATCATTTCATAGTGAACATCAAGATGAACCAAACATGTTGAGTTTTGATTGGGGATCTAGGTAGGGCTGACAGAGCCACCATAGTAACATCTCCTCCTTCATTGAGGAACCTACTAAAGAAGAAATCAAAAGATGTCAAACAGAAAAACATTTCCAAAAGATGATATAGATGCTCATGCAACTAGCAAAAGATAATTACTTCATGCACCTATCCTCCACAGGGGTCAAACTTCCTCCAGATTTTGATGTTGAAAGACTAATACAACACAAGGAAGAATCTCCTATCTCCATTCTCAACCAATAATTGCAAGACATGAGATGTGAACTCAGAGAGTTTAAGAAAGCAATGGAACAATCTTCCAACTAGTATTCACTGGAATCAATATGTCCCTTTCCATTTGAAAAAAATCTATACATGCCACCATTTCCTCCAAAAGTTGAAATCCCAAAGTATGACAAGTACAATGTAGATGGTGACCCTTAAGATCACATGAGAGAATTTTGCGCTCTTAGCATGGAATTTATACATGAAAAGATGTACCTAATGAGACTCTTCCCTCCGAGCCTCGAAGGTCAAGCTTTAGAATGGTTCACTAAGCTCTCTCTAGGCATTCAGACATTTGACGAACTCATACATAAATTCAGCCAATATTACTCCTATAACATCTTTCACACGGTCACCATGTTGAACCTTTGTAATGCCAAACAAGACAGTGGTAAATCTTTTGTTAAATTCCTCCAAAGATGGAGAAATATATTTGCAAGGTATCCTATACAGATCCCAAAAATAGAGAAGATAGATATCTTCATCAATAACTTGGTACCCAAAATATACTATGCACTCCAAATGTAAACTTATGTTCCTTTTGATGACTTGGTAGAGAGCACTATCTAAATTGAGGAATTTCTTGTGAAGAAGAGTGAGCTTACCTTATACAAAGACAATAAACCCTTGAACAACCCCAACAAAAATAATAACAAAGACAAGAACAAATATTGGAACAAGAATAAACATTTGCTCAATGATGGCGTGGTTCATATGATTTCAAGCCCAAAGAATTGAAACTCAATCTATCTAGCAGCATCTAGGCTACTAAGAAGAACTCAACCAAAGAATAACCAAGACATGCACAAAGACAAAGCACCATAGGTAGCCAAACCCAAGTGCAACTTTACCCCTCTAGGAGAACCACTCAAAGTGGCATTTAAGACTTTTTTAGCCAACAAGATCATCATGTTACCAGACTTAAAGCCTTGGGAACCAACAATCAAACCCAAGTGGTGGAATGATAACCATTTTTACAAATATCACAAGAAGAAGGGACATTTGACCAATGAATGCATGAAATTGAAACATGTCATACAAAACTTGATTGATAACAAAACTAGCACTTTTGATGGACATTATTTGAATAGTGATCACAAGGATTTCAAACAACCTCTTCCATCTTACGAACAAGGAGAATCGTCAAAGAATCAAGGAGCCAAAGTGAACTACACCTATGCTAGCAATAAAAATGTGATCCATATGTTTTAACCATGTGACCAATCAGTTAACATGATCATAATCAAGGATAAGAAACAATCTAAATCTACCAGCGTTGTGATGAGAAATTGGTCCAAGGCTACTCTTAAGGGGGTGGCATCCTCATCCAAACAACCCGTCACAAAAACAACAAAACCTTCAACATAAAAACAATTGGTTTCATAATGTTGGAAATGAGATAAGTAACTGAGAGGGGAGGGGTGAATTAGTTACTCCAAAACAAATCCCTTGTCCACTATATGTCTTAAACAATATACCAGTGTTACTCAGTTAATTAAGATATTATTTTCTAACTCGGGTGTCAAAGAAACCTCTATGATATCCAATGCAATTATACTTTAGTGATTAAGTGTAGAAACATAAAGCATGAAACAAATAACATATACATAGGTGACACCAAGATTTAACGTGGAAACCCAATATGGGAAAAACCACCAATTGCAACTAGTTATTATTTTTCACTCTTCTAAAGTGAGCCCTATTAGGAGCCAACCCTATTAGAGGTTACAATAACACACTGTTAGGTGTGACCCTGTTAGAGGATTTAAATCACCCTGTGAGGAGTGGCCTTGTTAGAGGTCTTCAACACTTCAACATAGAAATGCTACCTTGTGAGAGGAGTTACAAAAAGACTATTAAGTCTACTCTGTTAAGAGATTTGAGATCACTACTACAATTGTTAGAAAGTAATAATGAATTGACCTGTATGTGTAAGCAATTGTATTTGTCGATTTAGATCTATGTTATGATTATAACAGGATCCTTACTAATCAAATATTCTATTGCAGCTCTGAGTTTTTTGTACTCAATCATAATCCCATCTGATTTATCCTTCACTCTTCATATCACTAAATTCCACACTTATGCTTGTCTTCAATTTTTCACACACTCTCTCATTCAATCCAAACTTGAACTTTCATATATATGATAAGCCCTGTCAAGTCAGCTTGAATATACTTCTAAATAATTAATAAATCACAATTCAGTCGGCCTCATATAACCAATTAATTATAGAATGTAAACCACTCTTAGTCCACTGACATTGAACAATCAACTTGGTTAATACTAATTTTATTTAATGCCTGACCATGACTGAAATGCCTGAGTGACTCATTCAACACTAAACATCTTCAATACCTGATTGATCTTGGTCAATACTAAAAAAACTCTTTCCATTCACCAACTGTGCTCAGTTTGGATGTAGACAATTGTGTAACATTGCTACATAAGTGTATATACATGTGTAACATCAATGACAATACACAATTGAATAATTGTCTTCAACAATCTCCCTCTTTGGCATTGATGGAAACACAACATGTCATAATACAAAGAATTGTAGAGCAACAAAAAACTTTCTTTAATGTCTTTAGCTTCATTCTAATTCTCATCCAAAAAAATCCCTCTTTCATCAAACATTGTCTCTTGATAATATTTCTCCCTCTGACATCAAATGATGTCTCTTGATTAATTTTTTTTGTATTATATCAAACTCTCCCTCTTTGAAAATAAATGCCAAAGACTCCATCTCCACAAATACTGAATATCAATACCAATATTTAATACTATTTATCTCTAAAGTTGTAATATACCTGAATGTACTAATTCATCTGCAATGGGATCTGATGTACCTGCATCAACTGATAGATCTTCATTATGGCTTGTGTTGATGCATCACTAAACTATATTTTTGTGAGCTAGAGTTAGGGGAAGCACCCCTAGCTTTCCTCTAAGATACAAAAATGCATCCTTAGGTAAAGGTTTGGTGAATATGTCTGCAACTTGTTCTTTAGTACTCACATATTCCAACCTTACTTCTTTATCATGTACCAATTCCCTCAAGAAATGATACTTTATTTCTATATGCTTGGTTTTGGTGTGCATCGTAGGATTCTTTGAAATTTTAATGGCACTGGTGTTCTCACAGTAGATAATAACTATTTCTTTTACTTCTTCCTTCATTCTTGACAAAAACTGCTTGAACCATATGATGTTTGAATAGTTCACTGCTGCAGCAACATATTCTACCTCTGCTGTAGACGGAGATATACAATTTTGTTTCTTGCTAGTCCAAGACACTAAAGAAAGCTCCACTAATGGTATTTTTCCTGTCATCAACACTTCCATCCCAATCAATATCAGTGAATTTTTTCAAATCAAAGTTCCCACCTTTCTTATACCATAAACCATAGTCTTCAGTACCCTTCAGATATCTCAAAATTCTTTTGATTTCCATTAGGTTATTGTCTCTAGGATTAGCTAAAAATATTGCAACAATACCAACTGCGAATGCAATATCAATTCTGGTGTGAACAACATATTGTAATTTTCCAATCATGGATCTGTAGTTGGTTTGATCTACCTCCTTTGAATAATCATCCTTAGACAATTTTTGTCCAGTACACATTAGTGTTCCAATTGGTTTGGAATCTTCCATTCCAAATTTCTTGAGTATCTCCTTGATATATTTTGACTGAGTAATGTAGATACCATCTTTCATTTTATGTACTTGTAATCCAACAAAGAATTTGATCTCACCGAACATAGACATCTCAAACTCTTTACTCTTAGCTACAGAGAATGCTTTGCATAAGTCATCATATCCAGTGAATAATATGTCATCAACAAATATCTCTGCTAACAATATTTTGTTCTATGGTCCTTCTTTGATTTATAAGCTACTATTATCATTAGTTATTTGAAATACAATACTTAGTAGGTAACCATGTAGTATTTCATGACAAGATTTGGGTGCTTGCTTCAGTCCATACAATTCTTTGTGCAGTTTTCAAACCATATTCCTTCTACTAGTATCAACAAATCCTTTAGGTTTCTCAATGTAGACTTCTTCTTCTAGGAATCCATTCAGAAATGCGGATTTCACATCCATTTGATATACTTTATATCTTTTATGTGCAGCATATGCTAGAAGAGTTCTGACTCCTTCAAGTCTTGCAAAAGGAGCAAAAGTTTTTCCATAATCAATACCCTCTTCTTGAGCATATCCTTTACAAACTAGTTTGGCCTTGTTTCTAGAAACTTCACCATTTTCATTCATCTTATTTCTAAAAACCCACTTGGTTCTAATCACATTCTTGTCCTTTGGCCTAGGCACAAGAGTCCAAGTTTTATTCTTCTCAATCTGCTCAATTTCTTCATTCATTGCCTCTATCCAAATTTCATCATTCAATGCATCTTTAATAGTTCTAGGTTCAAATTCACTAAGTAAACATGTACCTTTGAGTTTGTTCCTTGTATTTACACCTTCTATCTGATCTCCAATTATTTTCTTAGGTGCATGATGCCTTCTAACATACTTGGAGAGTACCAGATCCTTCAGTCTTGATTCTGGACTTGATCCACTAGGTCTATCATTCTCAAACATTCTTTCATGTTCTTCTGTCTGATGCTCAGGTTCCACTGTCTATGACTCAGATTCCTCTATCTATGACTTGGGTCCCTCTATCTGAGACTAGATTCCCTCTATTTGTCACTCGGTCTCTTCTACCAGCAGCTCGGGTTGCATAGTCTGTAACTCAGGTTGTACATTTTGTGTTAGTATATTCAGTGGTTGACAGTTCTGATGTCCAATCACCCTTGCTCGATTCATAGGCATAGTATCAGGTTCATGATACACAAAGTTCATGTAGTCTTGAGGCTCTTTACTACTCTGATCTTCACATCTTTCTGCAAACTCATCAATATTGACATGTACACTTTCTATGATTTATGAGTAGTAAGATTCAGACATTTGTATGCTTTTCTTTTACATGAGTAGCCTAGGAATATTCCTTCATCACTTTTTGCATCAAGTTTTCCATTTCTTTCTTCCTTCAAGATGTAACATTTACTTCCAAATACTTTGAAATAATGAACATTAGGTTTATATTCATACCATAATTCAAAAGGTGTCTAGTTACTACCTTTCTTCAGTTGAACTTGGTTAAAGGTGAACATTGTAGTGTTGATGGGCTCCTTCTAGTATTTGGCCACAACATTCTTTTCAATCATTAGGGTTCTGGCACAATCCATAATGGATCTATTTCTTATTTCTGCTATTCCATTTTTTTGTGGTGTACCATGGGCAGATACATGCCTTGTGATTCATCTTTCATTACAGAATTCATTGAATTCATTAGAAATGAATTCTCCTCCTCTATCAGATCTTAGATACTTTAGTTTCTTTCCTATTTCCTTTTCAACTCTTGCAAGATACCATATGAATTTATGAAAAGCTTCTAATTTTTCTCTAAGAAACATGACAATCAGCATTCTGGAATGATCATCAACAAATAGAATAAAATAATTCTCTCTAGTATAGCTTGTTGTCCCAATTGATCCACAAAGGTCAGTATGTACCAATTCCAAGATTTCATCAATATTGTAATTATTGCTCTTGAAACTTGTCTTGCTCATCTTTCCAATTTGACATTGTTTGCATATTGATAACTCAGGTCTCTTCAAAATAGGAATACCTCTAACTCTCTTGTTCTTTCTTATGTTTACCAGATTATCAAAATTTACATGACACAACCTTTTATTCCATAGCCAACTTTCTTCTACTTGTTCAATAAAGCATGAATTTTCAATGAGATCAAGATAGAATAGATTACCTTTTGTTTGCCTGCCAGTTCCAACCAGGTTACCTTTACCATCTAGGAGCTTGGCCTTACCATTCATGAATTCTACCTTGAAGCCAATGTTGTTCAGTTGTGCTACACTGAGTATATTTATCCTTAGTCCTTCAACCCAATAAGAATTATCACATTTGATTCCTTCTGTCAGAGTAATGCAACCTTTTCCTTTCACATAGTAGGGTTCATCATTCCCAAAATTGACACTCCCACCATTATAGCTCTCTAGATGTTCAAATTTTGTCTTATCACCAGTCATGTGATGAGAACAACCACTATCAATTATCCAAGTGTCATTTTTACTGATATGTGAGAAAATTATTGTCTTTTCATCTTCTTCATCTGACTCATCATTAATAGAAATATAAACCATTTCATCTTCTTCTTCATCACTATCAGAATCTTTAGAAATATAAAAAGAATTCTTACCTTTGTCCTTGTAGCTCTTGTAGTTCTTGAAATATTTCTTGCCTTTGTTTTTGTTGAACTTTTTCTCATCTTTGTCTTCTTTCTTTGGACACTTGGCAGCAATGTGACCAACCTCATTGCATGAAAATCAAATCAATGGCATTCTTCCTTTGTATTTTCCTTTGGCAGCCCTCCTTGCAAGTAATGCTTCAATTATATCTAGATCTTCATCATCAGATTCATCATCACTATAAATTTCAATATTCTTCCCTTTTGAGTATCAATCCTTCTTACCAAGGTTTAATTTAGCTTTGAATGCATACTCAAAATTGCTAGAGCTAAGATAATAATTGTCAAAGTTGTCCATCTCAAAAGATCTAAGCCTTCTAACTAATGTATCCATATTTACATCTTTATTTCACCTCATCTCTTGACTAACTGAAACTCTAATAGCATAGATAGGAAATAAAGTTCTTAATACCTTGATGACCACTTTCGTATCTTCAATTATTCCTCCTGCAACTTTGATGGCTCTCACAATCTTCTTGATTCTTTCACTGTATCTTATAATGCCTTCTCCTTCTTTCTTTTTCATATGATCAAATTGTCCTCTAAGACTTTATTCTTTGGCTCTCTTTACATTTGCATCTCCTTCATGAATGTCCTATAATTTCTTCCACATATCATAGGCTGTAGGCTAGTCCTTGACTTCATCATATTCTGAGTAGCTGAGTGAAGAAGCTATATCAATCATCATTATGTTATGAAGATTTTGTTGCATCATCTGTTCCACAGTCATAGTTGTTGTTGGTTCCACATATTTGTTGGCCAACAATTGCAAACCAACATCTCCAATAGTAGATAGATGTAGCTTCATTAGCTCTTGCCACCCAAGGAAGTTGTATTTGTTTAGCTTTGGGATCTCCCTTCTATAAGACATCTCTAATCTTTAGCTTAGGCCTTGAAACCTTCTCAAAAAGTACTTGAAGCTCTTATACCAATTGTTGGAAATATGATAAGTAATTGAGAGGGGAGGGGTGAATTAGTTACTCCAAAACAAATCCCTTGTCCCTTAGATGTCTTAAACAATATAACATTGTTACTCGGTTAATTAAGATATTCTTATGTAACTCGGGTGTCAAAGCAACCTTTATGATATCCAATGAAATTATACTTTAGTGATTAAGTGTAGAAACATAAAACATGAAACAAATAACATATACACAGGTGACACTAAGATTTAACATGGAAACCCAATATGGGAAAAACCACCAATTGCAACTAGTTACTATTTTTCACTCTTCTGAAGTGAGCCCTGTTAGGAGCCAACCTTGTTAAAGGTTACAATAAAACACTATTAGGTGTGACCCTCTTAGAGGATTTAAATCACCCTATGAGGAGTGGCCTTGTTAGAGGTCTTCAACACTTCAACATAGAAGTGCTACCTTGTGAGAGGGTTTACAAAAAGACTGTTAAGTCTACTTTGTTAAGAGATTTGAGATCACTGCTATAATTTTTAGAAAGTATCAATAAATTGAACTGTATGAGTAAGAAAGTGTATTTTCTGATTCAGATCCATGTTTTGATTATAACTGGATCCTTTCTAATCAAATATTCTATTGCATCTCTGAGTGTTTTGTACTCAATCACAATCCCATTTGATTTTGCCTTCACTCTTCATATCACAAAATTCCACACTACTGCTTGTCTTCAAATTTTCACACACTCTCTCATTCAATTCAAACTTGACCTTTCATATATATGATAAGCCTTGTCAAGTCAGCTTGAATATACTTCTAAATAAGTAATAAATCACAATTCATTTGGCCTCATATAACCAATTATTTATAGAATGTAAACCACTATTAGTCGGTAGACACTGAATAATTGACTCAGTTAATACTGAGTTTCTTTAATGCCCGACCATGACTGAAATGCTCAAGTGACTCAGTCAACACTGAACATCTTCAATACCTGACTTATCTTGGTCAACACTGAAAAACTCTTTCCATTCACCAACTGTGCTCAATCTAGATGTAGACATTTGTGTAACATCACTACATAAGTGTATATACATGTGTAACATCAATGACAATACATAATTGAATAATTATCTTCAACACATAAATCCCAGCGATAAATTACAACTTGGTCAGTCAATTACAATGAACCCTTGCTCAAATTTCTATTCTAGAATTGCTGAAGATCTTGCCATAACAAAAGGAGATTCTTGAAGCTGCCCTTCTGGAAACAACCATGACAAAACAACTTGATTTTGATCGATTTAAAACAATGGTGGGTCATGTGACCTTGCCTCACTTCCTATATTTCTTAGAAGAATATGATAAGTCACTAAATCATCCTCATAAGCAACCTTTTCACATAGAGGTCTTGATACATAAGCATAGGGTCAAACACGTCTTGATATATGAAGGCGCTAGTTTGAATATTTGTACTCTCAAACTTGTAACAACATTGGGTTTTTCAAAGCATTCTAGAGATCCAAGAATGAAAATAACCATAAAGGCATATGAAGAAGAATATATTTCATCTAAAGGGTTAGTTGTCTTACCCATCAGGGCAGGACTAGTTGAGAGGGACGCAATCTACCAAGTGCTAGATTTGCCTTTACCCTACAACATATTATTAGGAAGGCCTTGGATTCATGATATACAGGACGTTCCATCAATATATCATTAGTGTGTGAAGTTGCCACATAATGGAGTGGAAGTATCTATCCCATCCAATAGTATCTACTCTTGTAACAATTTGAAACAAGCTGACAGCATAGTCCCACACAATAAAGAAGCATTCAATGGTTAAGAAGCTGAGAATTCTAGAGAAAATATCATTAGAAATGTTGAGGAGAAATTAAAGATCAAAGACATGGGAATGGGAGAATATCAACTACATCCCTTTTTTTCTGTGGCTAACCTTCCTATGTCTCCCAAGTCTTATGGAAAGCCCTCGTCACCATTCAGGACTTCTAGTACCCAGACATCGATAACACATGAAGGAATGGGTATGGTAAAAGCTAGTTTCTCTCTTGCAGAGGAAAATGAGGACAAAGTTGTCCTTACCTAGCTTTACAAAGGAGAAGATCATGACAAAGAGATTAAACCTATTGAAATATCCCCACAAAAGTATGGAAAAGGGTACCAAATCATGCAACAAATGGGGTATGAGGGAAAAGGACCCCTAGGCGAGAATAAAGGATTGATACAGCCTATACACACAAATTTTTGAAGCCCAGAGGATAAAATGGGGCTATGATACCATTAGAAAAAATCCAACCCTTCTTCTAGGAATGGTCCTATATTTGATTATACATAGGACTCCGATGATGAATCTGGAGAAGAGGTATAAATTACAGAGTTATCTTTTAAGAGGTTGTTTCATGTAGAAATAGAGAATCCTAACTACAAAGGAGAACCCTACATTCCACATTAGTTAAGAGGTCCCTTCAAACCAAATGAACCAATTTCCCAGTGATCACAAGAAGAAGATCACCGAAGCCAAGAAGAAACTCATCTAGATGAAGGAACATTGATGAGCTAACCATAATAGAATGATTCACATGAAGATGAGTTATGTTGAGAATAAGAAAATGAACAAGAGGAAAGACACTCTAACTAGGGGAAACTGGTTACTATCACTCACGTATTGTACCTACCTTACTTCATAGATCCAAGAGCACAAGTAACTAAGATATCTTCACCTCAATTGACATCCATACAAGGAGCCTAAATACAAATAGTAGTGCAAGAATGTGAGGATCAACAAGAAGAGGAGAGTAGTTCAAGTGAGGATGAAGGTATTCCTATTACCATAACACAATACCTGGGTAGATCTAAGGATATCCAAACTGATTCTTATGAGTATGATTTTGGTCAAGGTATGGAAAGTGACCTAGAAGAAAGACATCCTAACTGGGGGCAGCTAGCCACCCCTACTCATATACTAGATATACCTCATTCTGTGGGAACAATTTTTAATGATTACGAATGGGGTTCCTTCTCAGATGCTTTAGTGGATATTGAGGTTGATGCCATTCATAAGTATACACCTCATTTTGAATAAGGTGAAAGTCAAAATGCTACCCAGAACATAAGTTGGAACTCTGGAAGTAACATCAAAATCAGGTCCACATCAAGAATTGAGATTGTTCCTTTGAGAACTTTACTTGACAGGGGAATCGTGTAAGATGAGGTTAAAATCCCTAGTGCTAGATAAAATAGGTTAGATCTACATAATACTAACAATGTTTCTGATAGTGATGTTAGGTTGCTTCGTGGTCTATGCAGTCCTTCAGAGAGTAACTTAATAGAGCTTCTCTTACTAGTTGAAAGCTTTGATCATGGTAATGTGGTGCTATCCCTGGAATCAACAGGATCATTATCCCTTATACACCCTAAACTTATTAAGTAGAATCCAAATGAGCCCGTGAACCTAATTTCCTACCCAAATGACTATAACTTGGGATGCTATCTAAATATTATTGAACCCCTTACCCCTTCCACCAGTGTAATGAGCATGAACATAATGGAGGGGGATATCATGTTTCTCAGTATTAAAAATAAAAATAAAAATAAAAAGAGGCCTGGAAGTGAAAACCACATTGTGGTAATGTTCAAACCCAAAATAGTAAAAATAAATGACGTATCCAATGGTGAAAACCTCTCAGAGGCACTGAAGGATGGGAAACTTGATATCCTACCTAATCACTTCTGGGAGCAGTCTTCAATACTCATAGATCATACACAGCCAGTCAACTTGGGAAAAAAAAATCACCTCAGCTAATATACCTAGCACAGTCTCTATTTGGGGAAGAGAAGAAACAATTTACTTGGTTTATCATGAACAAAATGATTAACTCTGCTTGGTCCTTCTCAGATATCCCAGGACTTGACACAATTTTGATAATGCATTACTTGACTATTGCTCTCGGAGTAAAACTAGTCAAACAAAAACATTCATCCTCATGTGGTATTATTGGTTAAAGCTAAATTAGAGAAGTTTAGAGTAGAATTTGTAAGAGCTATCACTTATACTAAGTGGATCTCAAATATTGTACCTGCTTCTAAAACTGACAAATAAATTAGAGTATGCATGGACTTTTGATACCTAAACAAATATTTCCCAAAAGATGACCTTCCACTTCCTAATATCGACATGATTGTATATCTCACAATATGATATGAAATGTATTCCCTAATGGATGGCTTCTCAAGTTACAACCAAATAAAGATAGCGCCCAAGGATCAAGAGAAAATGACTTTTACTTGTGATTGGGGCACATTCTACTGGAATGTCATTCTTTTTGGTCTCAAAAATGTGGCAGCGACATATCAAAGAGATATGAGAACTATATTCCATGATATGATGCACAAGAACATGGAAGATTATGTTGATGATATCTTGGCTAAATCAGAAAAAAGAACTACACATCTGACCGACTTGGAAAAAATCATTGACATGATGGAAGATTTCAAGTTGAGATTGAACCCAAAGAAGTTTTCCTTTGGTGTAACATTTGGAAAACTCCTCGAATATATTGTATCGGAAAAATTCATTGAAGTTTATCCAGAAAAATTGAAGGCATTAATGAAGATGCAACCACCAAGGAATATCAGTCAGATCAGAACATTGCAAGGATAGGTACAATAAATCAGAAGGTTCATCTCACAGTTAGCAGATAAAGCTCAACCCTTCACAAAGATATTGAATAAAGGAGTAACATTAAAGTGGGACAAAGGGTGGGAAAAGAAATTCCAACATATTAAAGAATAATTTGAAAATCCTCCTATTCTAATGGCACCCATGCCAAGTAAGTCTCTCATACTATACACATCCACTACAACAACATTTCTTGGGGTCTAACTAGCACAACATGATGAAATAGGGAAAGAAAGAGAAATATACTACATCAACATAATAATAGTTTCCTATAAGATCAATTACACAATCATCAAGAAGGCTTTCTTAGCAATTGTATTGGATTCACAAAAGTTCAGACATTACATGTTAGCGCATTCAGCTAAGTTAATTGCAAAAATTTATCCTTTTAAATATCTATTAAACAAAGCGACCTTGACTGGAAGGCTAGAAAAGTAGGTGATGATATTCAGTGAGTTTGACATCGAATATGTGGACAAGAAGGCCACTAAGGGGTATGTCATTGTTGACCACCTGGCGGATGCTCCTCTTCAAGATAGTAAACCACTAACAATCAATTTTCCTGACGATTTAGCTATCCTACATTTGACATAACACTCATGGAAGATGTTCATTGATGGATCGTTCACACAACAATGGTTTGGAGCTGGTGTAATTTTCATAACTCCCCAAGGATATAAGATTCATAAAGCTTACAATGGTTTTTCCTTGCATAAACAATATTGGCAAGTATAAAGCTTTAGTGAATGGGTTAAATTTATCTATTGAGTAAAAATTCATGGAATTACACATTTATGGAGACTCCCAGTTATTAATAAACCAAGTCAATTATCAATACTAGACTAAAGATGAAAATATTATACTATACAAGAGAATGGTTGATGAACTAAAGAAATATTTTGTTTTTATCACATTCTAACAAGTCTCAAGAGAAGAGAACAAATAAAATGATGCCATGACTACTTTAGCCTCAATGTTACAACTGGAATAACATCAATTCCACTATGAATTCTTGGTAGAATAACTCCCCTTTCCAGCATATGATTCCCCATAATCGCAAATAGTGTGTTAAATTATGGGCGCTGAGTCCTCTAGATATAGCTAGATATACTCATACCTATGAGACCAAATAATCCCTAATGATATATCTATAAATGGAAAGAGAAACCTTATAAGAAATGCATCAAGTTACTTGATCATTACTAACAATTTGTATAGATGATATCTAAATGAAACTCTTCTCAGGTGTCCAGAATGCAAAGAGTCTGAATGTGTGCTAAAAGAAGTCCACAAAGGTATTTATGGGTCTCATTCAAATGATCTCTCATTAGTCAAGAAACTCCTAAGGGTTGGGTATTTCTGGCCTTCAATGGAGAAGGATGTTGTTCAATTCACCAAATGTTGTAAGAAATGCCAACTACACGGTAACTTGATCCACGCTCCTACAAGAGAATTACTTCCATTTATCACACACTAGCCATTTCAACAATGGGCCTTTGACCTAGTGGGTCAAATATATCCTTCATCATCCAGCAGGCACAAGTTTATCATCACCACCATGGAGTACTTCATAGAGTGGGTGGAAGTTGTCCCTTTAATCAAGGCGATCGATAAACAATTGTTAATGTTTATCCTAAACTATTTCATCTTTAGGTATAAGATACCTTCCTCTATTATAACTGATAATGGGAGGAAATTCAAGAACAAAGACATTGATGAATTGTGTGAGAAATTGCATATTACCTATCATAGTTCCTCTATCTACTACCCATAGGGGAATTAACAGTTTGAAGCATCAAACAAAACCATGCTTAAAATATTACATAGAATAGTGGGAAAATTACAAAAGGATTGCCATCTCCGGTTAAATCTAGCTTTATGGGCTTACTGAACCAGTATCAGGACACCTATAGGGGCAATTCCATTTGCACTAGTATATGGCACAAAATAAGTATTACCTATTAAGGTAGAAATATCGTCACTAAGAATCTCTTTATAAGGACTCATAACTGATGACGATTATCAGATTTACAAAATTCAAGAATTAGAACTACTTGATGAAAGAAGACAAGAAGCATTTGACCATATAAGGGTATACCATAAAATAATATCTAGAGGCTATAACAAGAAAATGAGACACTGAGAATTTCAGGTTGATGATCTTGTACTCAGAGAGAATCTTAAGAATCAACAAAATTGAGAACAGAAGGGCAAGTTTGAACCCGACTGGCCAGGTCCCTTCTTAATCACTACAACATTTGGTTATGGAGCTTATCATTTGTCTTCTCCATAAGGGGATCTCCTTCTTGATCCTATCAATACAATCCACCTAACAAATTTCTACAACTAGACATTCTTGTAACGTAAAGTTCTTGTAGAGAGAAAATATTCCTGAAAAATACCAAAAACAACAAAAAGAAAAAAAAATTGGAAAAAACCCTAAAAAGATCACCCTGGTGAAAACCTGGCAACAGGCACCTTGATGAATCAATAAAAAAAATGAAAAACTATAAAAAAAAATGTTAAAAAAACAAAAGGGTGCCTTGGTGAAAACCTGGTAAACAGGCACCTTGATAGCAAAAATAGCAATTCTACCAAGTGGTGAAAACCTGGTAAACAAGCATCACTTGTAAATAACACTCCATCTATCAATGCATAGCTTGGCTATCCTACCTGTGTAGGCTTCAAATCACTTTCCTACACACATATATATATATACCTTCAGTCACTTTCATGACAATATGCAACTCATCTCAATAGGTGTCCCACCACCATGGCTTGGGATCGATCGATGTATTAGTTTCATAAGCTCACGTCTCGCTGGGGGAAGTTTCCTACCAATGTTGGAAGCCAAGTCAACATCTCATTAATTAGTCAGTCATCTTATAAATCAGAGTCAGTCATCTTGGTCTCTCACCAACTGGACATTTTTCCACAGACACAATGGTATTTTTCAACACCTCAGACCCAAAATCAAACAGTCTATCTTAACACTCTCATTGGACACATCATTTTTTTTCAATACTCATCGAATAAACTATGGGCATTTAGATACAGCAAGTATGGACAACTAACAATCAACAACATAACAAGAACTCCTCAATACCTAAACCTTGCTGAAGCTACGATTAATCATTTCTCCCTTGTAACTCGATGATATCTCCAAATTAGAGAAACTGGGAAAGACATTGAGTTACTTGTGTGTTGTCTGCTATCATTGGTTTTTTAGTATTACACCTACCTGGTAACTAAAAGATGTAAAATGACTAGAGAAACAAGGATTTCTAACATAATCATTTTCTTTGATTTCTGCTTGTGGGTGTGATTATGATGATCCAGAAAGGTGAAATAAATTAGGTATATGTGGTAAGAGCCTCCATCTCATATGGTACGCCACACATATCTCAACTCATTTCATTTGAATGTTAAGGTGAGGTTAGAACTATCTATATAGGCTCAATCTTGTTCCAAGCTCGAATTAACGAGAGGTTAGTAGCACTGATTTTCAATGGAAAGAGATCAATCAAACTATTAAGAACGAACCTATGAACAATAAAATGACAAGAAATCAAGGAGGAACACAAATGAATGCAAACCAACAAAGCACGAATATTCTATTGTCTCTCTCTACTCCTTTTGAAATGTTGTGTGTGTGGTGCTCAGTATTGGTATTGGCAGCATCTATGACTTGGGAGTGATGAGAATATGATATTGATTTTGATCACAATAATTCTTCGAATGCCTTTAGCAAGAATCCTACAGAGTAAAGCCGTATGAAAGATTGAAATCTTAGATCCTTTAAATGGTTATGAAGGAATGATTATATAGAATATGGAAAATGATTTCGATGGTTGAGATTGATCCCAGAGATTGGAGAATGAATGGTTCATATCAAAAGGAATTGGAGAAGTAATCAGTAAACTCCACCTCTTCAACTAGGAGAGAAGAGGTTATGTTTTAGTTAACTGAGGAGCAACCAGTAAACTCCACCTCTTCAACTTGGAGAGAAGGGGTGATGTTTTATTTTAACTAAGGAGCAACTAGTAAACTCCACCCCTTCAACTTTGAGAGAAGAGGTAATGTTTTAGTTAACTAAAAAGTTGATCATGAGTTACCTTTTTGAACTGAAGAGGTAATTTGGAGTTATCTTTTTGAAGTGAAGAGGTAGGTGGAGTAATTCATGCAATCAGAGATCTGATCAAGAGTTCTCTTTTTTGAAATAAAGAAAGGATTTAAATGAATATTTAATTCATTTTTGTAATTAAAGTATTCAACATGTGAGATAATTGAATTCTTGTTGGTTCAGAATTGAATTATTGAATGAAAATAAATTAATTTAATGAAATTAATTTAATTAGAAGAATTAAATAACAAGTTTAAATATTTAAATTTAAACTTTAGGAAATTAAATTCTATTAATTAATGGAGACTAATCAATTAAGGTTAATTAATTAAATAAAATTCATTTTTGGGATTTGCTTAGATGATTTGGGGAATGAAATTAGAAGAAAATAGAAGATTAATTAATGATTAAAAAACCATTAATTAATAGATGAATATTAGTGTTTGTAATGTAAGGTTGCAAGTATATCCATTTTAGGGGGTCTACATTTGCCCCTCTTTGATACAATGTGATTCATCACATTGTGTCAAAGAATTTTTAGATTTGATCCTACCCCGGCTTGCCCCAGTGACAGCTGGTGGACTATATGCCCCTCAACAAATTAAGCATAAAAAATGTGTCAGATGAGCATTAATTATTTAAAAATGTGAAACACTATATGATGATGATGAATGCATTCCTATGTTAGTTATGATGTTATTGATGATGGATGCATTGATTATATGATCTATTATGCACATGTATTAGATTTTTCTTATGCAATAAATGAATGTAATCTACTATGCACAAAATATCTGAGTAAATGCATGTATTAGTTAGAAAAAATTTAGTGTGAAGTTATCTCTAGAATCCATTGATAGATAGGACAGATAGATAGGATGGGTGACCCAAGTCATTGCCAAGTTTTCAAATTTAGTTTATCATTGAACCTTATTATGAAAAAGGAAGAGCATCCAATGCACCCAGATATTGCTCATCTGGATATCGCTATGATCTCTGATAACCAGGAGTAGAGAGATTGAACAAAAAAAGAACCAAATACTCCCAGATATTGACCATCTGGATACCGCTATGTTCTCTAATTTGAAAAGAAATAGAACCAAATGAACCAAGATATTGACCAAATGGATACGACTATGATCTCTGAATATGAAAAGAAAGAGAACCGAATGCACCCAGATATAAACCATCTGGATACCACTATCATCTCTAAAATTTATGAAATAAAAAGCCAAGATATAAAATTCAATGCACCAAGATACAGACCATTTGGATACCACTATGATTATATTGGTAACAACAAGCAGATAAAAAAAAAGGATTGTCCAATTCTTTTCCAGGGTTAAGCTCAGATCGTGGAACTATGCGGTTGCCAGATAAGTGACAGCGCCTACCGCATTTATCCTAAATCATCATTGCCCAAAAATCAAAATGAAACATTCCAAAAACAACAATAAAATAAAATAAGATCATGATCCATCATAGCTAATCTTATCACTTGGTGGTATCCTGGAGTAGCATAAGAACATAACCGCGAAAGATAGACTGACATCTGACTGACATGACTGACCTAGTCAATAGTTTATTGTTCCTTGATTTGCTTGATTCTCTGATGCTTGATTGGGTCTAGTTTCAGGAATGGATGACTCATATAAGATTGATCTATTTGGTTTTGAGAATTTTTGGAAAGTTGACTTCCTGAGGATGCATGACTCATTTTGTGTTGTCATCATGGAAACAAAGTCATACTAAGTTTCTGTCATGAAGGAAAAATGACTAAGTATGAAAACAGGGCAGACAAAGATATTCAGCGATCAGCACATCAACGTATGTGTGAGAGATCGAGTCAACATATGCGGGTTTAGATATATGTTCTATGAAATGTGTACATACTACATCCAGACACATATAGTACGAAACAATAGTACGGAGAAGTTACAGATAGATCAATAGACTAGCAGTCCAGGAGACAGAGCATGGAAGCTGACTAGTGTTTTGATTAGCATGAATTATTTTGTTATGTAATGGCTAAGCACCTTTGATTATATGTTTGTAATTATGTATTTAGCATTCTTGTAAACACGCTTGAGCTGACTTGTTCAGAAGCGTTGTGTATTTTGTTTTGGGGCCGACTAGAGTCTTATTTTGGGTCGCGCCTATTTAGATATGAACATATAAGTTTGTAATGTAAAGTTATGTTACAAGTGTCAATTATTATGTAAGAGGAAGATATAGAAGAGCAGTATGATGGAGTCAGTATATGATATATCTCTTTAAGAGAGTAAGAGCATTCACGCATACACGGAACTGATCAGACAATAGTGTCATCACAACAATTCACTTTTGATATAGTGTATATCAACTTTCAGAAGGTTGTAGCCTTCATCCTATTGGGGAGTGAGCCTAGGCAGTGAGCCATATACCTTTAATAGGGTTTTGTAAAAGACTCCTAATAGGGTGAGACCTTTAACTAGGTCATTGTACTTATATTGTAAAGACTGCTTCTAATAGGGCAAAGGAACTTTAACAGGTTCATTATACCTAGTACAATATTTGTGGGTACTAATTCCCACTGGGGTTTTCCTTTGATCAAGGTTTCCCCATAATCATATCATGTGTTATGATTTCTTATGTTAATCTTCATTCAATGTATGTTTGATTTATGTTTAAGTTGTTGAAAAGTAATAAATAGACAAACACTGATTCACCCCCCCTCTCAGTGTTTCTAACAATTGGTATCAGAGCTCTGGTACTCTGAAAGAAAGTTTAACCACTTGAGGAGATCATGGACTCATCAGAAGAAAAACATTTGAAAAAGAATCTTGAAGCAGCTCTTGAAGATCTTGATAGATCTAGAAAAGAAAATGAAGAACTTAGACTTAAAGTTGATGGCTCACAAATGCTTATCAAGAAATTAAGAAAAGATTTGAAAGACTGTTCTACAACTGATTTAGGGAAAATGGTCAAAAATCTCAATGGAGAGAATATGTCTCCAAAAGATAAAATTGAAAATTTGGATGAATAGCTCACAGACAGCTAAATTGCTATTGAAGAAAAGATCAAAGAAATAAAACAACTAGATGATGAACTCTTGAAAGCAAACATGAAAGTACTGGAATTGGAAAACATAAAGAAGAAGTTGGAATCTAAATTAACAGAAGCAAAAGATAAGATTGATAAACTCCACACAAGTTCTGATTCACTTCAATCTCAGCTTAATGCACAAAAGAAAAAAGGCAACACTACTGGTCTTGGATACAGTGTAGCACAAATTGAAATCAACTCATTGCAAGAAAGAAAGGAAGCACATGAAGCATCTTCAGAAGCAAAGAAAGTTGAAAATGTTGCAGATATCAAAACAGATCCACCTAAAGGGGAAATCAAGAAAGTTAATAGAACTTTTTATGCATGTAACAAACATGGTCATTTGGAAAGAGATTGCAAAGAGGTAAGACCTTTCAATGGTTATTGTTTCTCCTTTAATAAGTTTGGTCATAGGGCTATACATTATAGAACAAATCAAAGAAGAATGAGTCAAAAAAATTAGAGAAATCAACCTCAAAGAAATTTGTAGAACACTACATGTTAGATATGTAACTACAATGGTCGCACAGCAAAGCAATGCAACATGATGAACAAGAATATCAGACCTCCTATCATTTGTCACACATGTGGAAAAGCTAGACACATCTCAAGGTTTTGTAGATCCAGAACTCAAAAGCAAGAGGATCCTAAGAAATCACTATTTGAAGAAGAAGGAGAAGTCAAGTTTGTTCAATCAAAAGAAGATTCAAGCAAAATTTGGGTTGAAGTAAAGGACAATGATGTTGACAAAGTAGTTGATGCATCCACAGTGGACGCACCCTCTACTTCTGCTTGAATAGACCTTCTTGGTCTTAGGGGGAGCTATTCTAGCTCAGGACCCCTACATAGTTGGTATACTCACCTCCGAGTATGTGCCTATGGATTCATGGTTATAAGCACATAACATTGTAGTATGCATGAATGCATTGTCTCAAATGCATCAGGATCAAAGTTGCAAATTCTCTGAGTAATTTGTGTACAGTTACAAACATTAAATGCAGTAGCTTTTATAAAAGAATGTAAATGTTTGATCTTCTTCACACTTGCATTCAAAGATCATAGAATTTGGAGAGCACTAGAGCACTGAGCATCAAGGCATGGAAGCATAACAAATTTGGCAGTTAAGCAAATGGATAAGAAGTTGAAATAGAACCCTAACAGTCGTGCCATTTCAAAATTTTGTGAAACCCTACTTAATCAAGTTCCAAGTAAGTACGGTGACTCAAGTTGTATTTGATATTTCAGAGAGGAAGAGATTTGTATTCAAGAAGCATCCATTCAAATCTATACTAGATGATGTGGAAGGAGATTTCTCCAAAACCCCGTTAGGTGTTGTTCACGTAGAAGATATCTGCGCATATATTTACTGTAAGAAGGAAATAGTAGGAGATATCAACATAGCCACTCATGTGGGATCTATGATGAAACCTAATTATACATTCAAGGATGAGTTCATGCACTTGATTGATAACCCTATTTTCGAATACTCTAATGCACATGAGTTTGATGAGCCAGAATGGGTGAAGATTTTGCTAAGCAGAATACATGATGATCTTTACTGGATTGGTGAGGTTCCTATGCACATCACTACAGACCTAATCCATGAATTAACTAAACTTCCCAAAACTGGACCAGTTCTGCCTACCGGCAAGGATGTCAAGAAGCAAGTTGAACAAGTTTGCCTATCTAGAAGTGACAAGCGTAGGATGACAGTTGACCCTATCAAGGAAGATGACATAAAACTTCTAACTATGATACTTGGGTATAAGTTTTAGCAAGAAAGTAGGTTGAACAATGTCTCTACAGCAACAGTCCTAGTAGCTATCGGAATGGTGAAGGATAACACTCAATATAACCTATGTGAGATCTTGCGCACTCAACTGATTGACAACATTTGAATCATCAAGCATGATAGGAGAAAGACATTCAGGTTTGGATCTTTGATCATCTACTTGTATTTCCATATTGTTGGAAAGGTTGCAAACCTTTACCTAGACAGGAGCAAACCCACAATGTATTAGATTTCTCTTAAGGCCACTTTAGAGAACAATGTAACGGACCCATGGATATGGATATCAAGACATTTAGGATCAAGATGCAGAATAGGTTTAGATTATCTAAGAAGATAGTTGACAAATATAAGGATACCATATGTTTCATGGTAGAAATAGATCACACTTGCATGGAGGTAGTTGAACCTAGAACTAAATGGATTCATCCTCTTGGTTATGAAGTGGAAGAACATGTGTTAGAAGGATATGCACAAGTTCTATTTTCTGCACCCAAAGATCCTAATGAGCCAAGGTGAGGCACTTACAAAAAGAAGACTAATGAAGTGGATACCATCTTACACAGTGCTGATAACAAAAGGAAGGCATCTAGAATTACATCTAACATTCCAAAAGTTCACGGAGTCACTCAAGAAGAGCTTGACAAAGCTAGAGAAGCCAAGATAGCCAAAGAACTTGAGAAGACTGAAGAGATCCAGAAGAAGAAGAAAGTAGAGAGAACCTTTGTGCCCTCTACCACTATTGACCTAGACTCATCTCCATCTTCTATACCAAGCAAGAAGTCTAGAGGAAGAAATCAAGCGCCCATAAATCATCCATCATCAAGGAACACTCAAAGTAAAGCAAGGAATACTCAAGCTCCTCCTGAGGTAGGATTTAGACCTCGTCTAAATGTTTTGAAGAATAGGATTGTAAATGAAGGGATATTAGATACACTTTCTAAAGTCTATGACAAGTATCAAGAGATGGATAAGATTGAGATACATTCTATGATCATATCTCATATGATCAAGTTTAAGAAGTCTGTTCTTGAACTCAAAATAGTGATACCGGATAAGTTATGGAACATACTAGAGATCATGAAAAGACATGAAATAGAGGAAGACATGAGGATTAGAGAAGAAACATTGGACACTCTTCTCCCTGTATGCGAATAGGATGAGAAGGCAATTCTATTAGATCTGGTGAAGCCTCATCTCAGAAACAAGATAAGGACTTTACAGATTATGAACAAAGAGTATGAGTAGATAGGTAAAGATACTGAAAAGGCATTTGTACAAGTATATATGGATAGACACATTTATCCATCAATGACACCTACTACAAAGGTAACTCCAGCTCCTCCCAAATAGGTTACAGAACCAGTGATTCAGAAAGAACCTATAACAGGTCCACAGGTTTCAGTGCCCATAGTGACAATAACTTCTGATACAGAAAAAGACTCAGAAGATACTGTAGTGGTTGATAATATCAAGATATCCAAGATAGCATCTAAAAAAGATATGGACAAAGTTGATAAAGCATTTGTAAGCACTGAAGAGATGTGCACTGATGATACATCTACACAACAAGATGAAGTTCCCTCCAATGATCCAATTGACTTGAATGAAGAAAAAGGTGATGAGAGACCAATCAAAGAGATACCAATAAAGATTGAATGTATGGATACCAGTCAGAATACTATATTCTCACCATCCACTCAACCATCTACTTCATTGTTATCAAGGTTAACTCCCAATTCAGCAAGTTTGGATGCATGGGGAGAAGAAGACCTAATCAAGATCATCATTCTTGCTATGGAAAAAGAAAAAGAGAAACAAGTGATGAGGAAACCTCTCTTTTTGGAATCAGTAAACATATTGAATGACTTAGTTCCTGCAGATAATAAAGTAGCCAAAGTTCAATCAGTTGAAGATGTGGATAGCATTCTAACAAACTTTAAATCACACTTTACAAGCCTAGTAGACTCAGCTACTAGAATTACAGAAGATGAATATAAGAAGGAGAGATTGAATGAATTGGTAAAGAATTTTACCTTAGACCTAAAATCTTTAAAGATTGGGCAATCCATACTAAAAGAATTAGCAGCTAAGGGAAAGAAAGTCATAGAAAACTACATGGACAGAGTGAAGTTAACCTCTAAGCACATTAAAAAGATAGAAGAGGCAGAAATCATGGTGGACAGCATCATAAAATTAGTTGAGACTTACACACAAGACATGAAAATATGCAATAATGTCTATCAAGGTCAGTTAGACAAGATTGAAAAGGCTAAGTTGGAAATCAGCAAGATAAGAGTCAGGCAAACTCAGTTGAGAAATGCACTTGTGCCATCTCTAGCAGTCCTAAATGAGAACATCAAACAGATTGATGCCACCACTGTGACATATGACAAGGTTCCTTGCATGGATTTGATGAAAATGAAGAAACTGACATATGCCCTATCCACGCATCTTCAGACAGTAGATGCAATGAAAGTATTCTGGTAGAAAGAGATCCAATCTCTTCAGATTGTGTACCCTGAAGTTTACATGGAGTAAGTATGTAGAAGACTTACAAGATTTTGTACACCTTTGTCATTAATGTCAAAGGGGGAGTAATATAGAATATGTATCTATGAGAAGTAGTATATGTATATATCAATAAGATGTTATGATATACAGTTATTTTTTGTGTTAAGTCATTTTGAGAAACTTGGCCACATTCCTTTGTTGCCATAAATGACAAAGGGGGAGATTGTTTGCAAGTTGACTTCTTGAGGATGCATGACTCATTTTTTGTTGTCATCATGGCAACAAAGTCATAATAATTTTATGTCATGAAGGAAAAATGACTAAGTATGAAAACCGGGTAGACAGAGATATTCAGTGATCAGCGCATCAGCGCACGTGCGAGAGATCGAGTCAGCATATGCGTGTTTAGATATATGTTCTATGACATGTGTACATACTACATCCAGACATGCATAGTATGGAACAATAGTACAGAGAAGTTACAGACATATCAGTAGACCAGCAGTCCAGGAGACAGAGCATGGAAGACGACTAGTGTTTTGATCAGCGTGAATTATTTTGTTATGTAATGGCTAAGTGCCTTTGATTATATGTTTGTAATGATGTAATTATCATTTTTGTAAACACTCTTGAGCTGAATTATTTGGAAGCATTGTGTATTTTGTTTTAGGGCCGACTAAAGTCTTGTTTTGGGTCGCGCCTATTCGGATATGAACATATAAGTTTGTAATGTAAAGTTATGTTACAAGTGTCGATTATTATGTAAGAGGAAGATATAGAACAGAAGTATGATGAAGTCAGTATATGATATAGCTCTTTAAGAGAGTAAGAGAATTTGCACATACATGGAGCTGATCAGACAACAGTGTCATCACATCAGTTCACTTTTGATATAGTGTATATCAACTTTCAGAAGGTTGTAGCCTTCATCCTATTGGGCAGTGAGCCATATACCTTTAACAGGGTTTTGTAAAAGACTCCTAACAAGGTCAGACCTTTAACTAGGTCATTGTACTCATATTGTAAAGACTGC
>MU225591.1:127092-139580 GCA_018584345.1 Thuja plicata | reverse complement strand
TCAGCAGGACACTGTCCATGTTATTGATTCCTTGAAGAGAGAATCATTTAGGTTGTCCCTCCTATCAAGAAAAGGAAGAAGGATTGAAATCCTTGTATCACTGGTTTTCTATCATATTTAAGATTATAATTTGTATGGTTAAATCCTGTATATGATTATGCTTGATCATTTACAAGGTATTTTATAAAGTTGGTTCAATAGAGAATACATGACAAATCAGTGTCCACAATAACAAATACTGTGATAACAGTAATCTTTCAAGGTAAAACCTGCCTGAGTATATGTGGAACTCAAAAATGAAGAAGGACCTTATCCAGTCCTTAGCAATTAGGCTTTTCTTGTCTCTGAATTAGAAGTAGAAGGTACAAGGTTCACATAGACATTTCAAGCATTGTGATTCATACAAGAAAAATCCCTAACAGAATCCATGAACATCATAATTTTCTTTGATATGAAAGTGTTTTAATGTGATTTGTTCATGGAGATCTAACCCTTTGACTTGATAATGCTTTCTTTGACCAGTAGGATAATTTCTACAAGACGTCAATCCATTTTGAGGTGGATATGATATGGAAGAAACAATAGGATCATGAAGTGGACAAAACCGGATGGAAGTAGAGGAATACATTTGAAAAGAATGGGGTTCATGATCAACTTGCATAAATGTGTTGGGATCATGAGGAAGATCATGGGGAATGATAGGATCTTGTGATGGAATAGGATGACATATTTTCAATTGTGTTTATTTGGGAAATTATCGGTGGTGGATTTGAGGAAATTAGAGGATGTTCGTTGACTTGTGATGTGATCTGAGACATATAGTCAATAGGATAGGGATATAAGTCCTCTATAGTGTAAGACTTTGGTTGAATTTGACTTTGCGGATCATCTAGCTGATTTTGTAGGTCTTGCACTTGTTGCATGAGGATATTAGTTTTCCATTGTTCATGTTCCAACTCGGAGACACTTTGTGAATAGACAAGAGGTTTGTTGTCATCATAGTAATTGGGTTCTTATTATTCTTCGTATGGGGGAAATAGGTTATCATCTTGTTATTTTTCTCACAGGGGAAATTGGTTGATATAAGACTCATCAGGTTGTGTTCTATCCTTCGACCTATTGTAAGTTCATCCATAGGGTGTGTGAGACATAGTGTTGTCCAGATTTTTTGATTAAAATAAGTTATGTAAAGAAAACAAAAAAAGATAACCTTTCTAGGAGAGTATGAGTTATGTTTGGACAAGGGTAATTCTAGGGACAGATTTTGACTTCTCTTGATCTCAAATACTTAGTGATGTAATAATAGGATTCTTTGACTATTGCCTTGGACAAAGTCACTGATATAGATTGATGATTTTTGATATAGTGGGATCAAGATAGTCAAATCTGAACTTTTGAACTAATAATGTTTAAACAATAATCGTGTTTTCAAAGAATGGACGATTTTTAATATTTAGAGATTTACACAATATTCTTTGCTTTTTCCTGGGATGTAGACAATGATCTTTTCACACAAAATGGGGAATCTTTCCAAGGTTTTCAGGTAAAAACAAGATGTTCATATCTCTGGGTCAAATGGGGCAAACTTTCACCGATTGCAAAAAAGTGATGGCTCAAGTGTGGTAAATAATCACCGATTACGACAATAAAAGGCTCAACTGCGGCAATAAAGGTGTTGATTGCAGTAAAACTCTGTCAATTGCGGCGAGATGCAACAAATTGTGGCAAAAGGAGACAATCTGGAAAAGATCTCAAATTTGGTGTATCTGTCTGATTAAATTGATTTCTGGAACAAGGATTCTGATTGCAGAACATGTTTGATGTTGACAGTCCTAGACTTTAACACATGGGACTCGTTTTGACAGTTTTTTATGTTGGTTTTGCATTTTTGGAAACTGATCATAGAACAAGCATAATAGAAAAATATGTTTTGTAATCTATCATGAGTTTTGAGAAAAGGACAAAAAGATTAATCTAGGTCAATTTTGGCTTTAAAATACAATATTATAGGCCCAATGCTTGAATGTTTGTTAACTCACACAACAATCATCACACTACTAGGACATGAAGGTCCATGACGTCGGCACCCATGTTTTTTGGGTTGCCAGATATTGTTGTCGTCCTAGTGAAAATCTCTTTGAATACCACAATATCCTGGAACACATATATTTGGAATCTTGGGGTGGGAACTTTGCAACCCCTTGCACTATAATAAGGTATTTGTTCAAAGGTGAATCGGGTAGGTCTCTATTTAACAAGGTTGTAGTAGGGTCTGTGGAGTCTATCCAATCAGTTTTTACATGTGTGACTCACTTAAGAGCATAGTTGACCATGATGGCTACTTAGGGATATTCACCCGGTCTAGGCTATCATTAACACACCTTGCCCGAGCTTGGATAGATATAAAATGGAACTTTGATTCATGTCTTGTTTATATACCGATCAAAAGGGACTCTCTAGAGTAGGTTCATCTAGGAATGGACCATATGGTGGCATTGGATCTAGGATACCTAAGTTGTAAGAGGGATTAACATTGAAATCTATTGTGGATAGCCCCTTGGGAGGTCTCATCACTGGATATATCATTCAATATGAATGGAAAATATTTCTCTTGTGATTCTTCAAGGGATGAAGGACTAATGGGAAACATGGAGGCTTCTTGTGGGATAAATTCTTCATAGGAGATAGATGTGTCAACAATGTTATTGTTTTTGAATGGACCCTTGCTAGACATGGGTAGATTATTTTGATCTTTCTTAACAATAGAATGATGTCTATGAACCAGTTTTTAAAATAAACTCTTGAAATGTTTAGATTGGTCTCCCAAGGATGACATATTTTCAATTGTGTTTATTTGGGAAATAATAGGTGGTGGATTTGATGAAATAAGAGGATGTTCATTGACTTGTGATGTGATCTGAGACATATAGTCAATAGGGTAGGGATATAATTCCTCTACAGTGTAATACTTTGGTTGACTTTGAATTTGAAGATCATCTAGCTGATTTTGCAGGTCTTGCACTTATGGCATGAGGATATTAGTTTGCCATTGTTTGTGTGCCAACTCGGAGAAACTTTTTGAATAGACAAGAGGGTTGTTGTCATCAAAATTAATTGGTTTTTTGTTCTTCTTCATATAGGGGAAATGGGTTATCATCTTGGTATCTTTCCCATGGGAAATTAGTTGATATAGGACTCATCAGGTTGTGTTCTAGCCTTCGACCTAGTGTAAGGTCCTCCATAGGGTGTGTAAGACATAGTGTTGTCCAGATTTTTTGACTAAAATAAGTGATATAAAGCAAACAAAAAAAGATAACTTTTCTATGAGAGTCTGAGTTATGTTTGGACAAGGGTAATTCTAGGGAAAGATTTTGACTTCTCTTGATCTCAAAGACTTAGTGATATAAGAATATGATTCTTTGACTATTTCCTTATACAAAGTCGCTGATATAGATTGATTATTTTTGAGATAACGGGATCAAGATAATCAAGTCTGAACATTTGAACTAACAATGTTTAGACAATAATCATGCTTTCAAAGAATGGATGATTTTTAATATTTAGAGATTCACACAATATTCTTCACTTTCTCCTAGGATGTACACATTGATCTTTTCACACAAAATGGGGAATCTTTCCAAGGCTTTTATGTAAAAACAAGATGTCCAGATCTTTGGGTCAAATGCGGAAAAATTCCACCAATTGTGGCAAAGTGGTGGCTCAAATGTGGTAAATAATCACTGATTGCAGCAATAAAAGGCTCAACTGCGTCAATAAAGGTGTCGATTGTGGTAAAACTCCATCAATTGCGAAAAGATGCGAGAAATTATAGCAAAATGAGACAATCTAGAAAAGATCTCAAATTTGGTGTATCTGTCTAATAAAAGTGATTTTTGGAACAAGGATTCTGATTGCAGAATGAGTTTGATGTTGACAGTCCTAGACTTTAACACGTGGGACTCATTTTGACGAGTTTTTATGTTGGTTTTGCATTTTTGGACACTGATCATAGAACTGTATGTGGTAAAATTGGCCTTGTTATTCAACCATACACTTCAACATAGTCCTTATTCATCAGCCACATACAGAAGTAAATATGAGTTATTCATCCTGCATGCCTATATGATTTGACATGTTGCCTTCTATCTAGATGGGGTTTTGAAATAGCTCTCAGAACGAGAGTCTCACAACCATAGACCGATCTAAGAATGAAGGATTTTTCTCCATGAATGCAATGCAAATGCAAGATTATTCTTGGAATTGAAAGATGCAAGATTAATGTAAGACATGATTTCAATGCAATTATTCCTAAGAAATTGGAATTATTCTATTGCAAATGAAAGCTTTTAACTAGAAATGAGATTATATAATGTAGCAACAATTCAGTATTCTAACAATGCATATTTTCTCCAAGGGGTTTGAATGAGAAATGGGAGCTCTTTTATAGATGGAGAGTCTGCTCAGAATAGAAAGTTTCCTTTTTGAAATAAAATAGATAGAAAAGTCAGTTCAAATTAGCAAGCTTTCTTTAAAACAAAATAATAAATTGTTTTCTCTTTGTTTTTAATTGTTTTCTTTTTTATTTTAACTGTTTTCTTTCTCTTTAAAGCACAGTTAATTCAAAACTTCTATTTCTGAACTAAAGAGAAGATTTTTGAGAGAATATTTAATTAAATAAATAGAATATGACCTCATAAATGTGTTTTTCTCAATTATTTGAATAATTAAATTCAATTTTTGAAATGAGGATATTTATTTAATTCTTTTTTATGTGTTTTAGCTAAAAGGGGTGAAATTCAATTAAAGTGCTATGACTTCATAATTAAATTAATTCAATTAAAGGGTTTGTTTAGCCAATAGATATTTAGGAATTAAATATAATGTATGATTAATGCATATTTAGGATTTTCTGCATTTGACACTCAGGTCGAGTAGAATCAGTCAAAACTCAAAATTGCCTAGTACAATAAGACTTTGATGATTCAGAAGAATGACAAATGCAACAAAATTGGTTAGAGTTGCAAGATGCCAATTTTGGTGTGTTACATTTTGCCCCTCTTTGAATTGATGTGCGAGCAGTGCATTGATTCAAAGAATAGTCTGATGCCTGAAGCATAGAAGAATAGATTTCAAAAATTGATGATGCAAAGATCCATTGATGAAGATTTCAGAGCCATCTCTAGGACAGAGCTTAACTCTCCGAAGTCTAGGTTAGATTGCCAAGACACTAGTTAAGTAGAGTTTCCTAGGGTCATCTTTAGAATGAAGCTTGATCCTCAGGGATCAAGGTTAGATTGCCCCGATACCTAATAGATTAAGATTTCAAGAATCATCTCTAGAATGAAACTTGATCCTCAAGGATCCAGGTTAGATTGCCCTGATACCTAATAGATGACAAGATGTAAGGAACAAAGATGCCCCTATTGATTGTGGAGTATCCAGTTTTGACAATGAAGTATGAAAAATTGAACATGCCCCAAGTGATGAGATGCCCCTAGAAATGAGGACTTTTAAATTCCAATCAAATTGATTGAAAAATAGATTTGAAGCGATTTAATGATGTAATCATCCTGCTCCCTCAGGAGCGAAATGGAAAGATGACATGTCATAATGATGATTGAGAGTGAGAAATCGCAGATAGATATTGAATTGGAGATCAAGAAGAACTCAGAATAGATTATGGAAGAATCTAGAAGATTCAGAATCAATTTTGAGCAATGTCGAGGTATAGTTGACCAAGTTTGACTAGGGTTGACCAAAGTTGACTTTTGAGGAAAAAAGTTAAAGATTTGAGAAAATGTTGATTAGATATGATTCTAACAAGAAAGTGATGTCAGAAAGTTGACTACACAAGTGTCTGATCACATCGGTCCCAAAAATTTTAAAATGCAATTTTGAGCGATATAGGAGTGTGAGATTTTGATTTCGATCTCAAAAATGGATTCAGAGCGGTCAAATTAGCTAGTGGTGCAATTTTTCATGCAAATCAGAGAACTTTTGAAAATTAGATTCCAGTTCAAAGCATTTGGAATTGAAGAGCGAGAGCGAGGATCAAACACTTGGGCAGTCGTAATGAAACCAAGACGCTGAAGAAGAACTCCCCAATGTACAAATCCAGGAGAACGCAATGAAGTGAGCATCAAATTGTTGTCATAATACAAGTCTAGAATGAAAATGCAATCCTATGCTAGTTGCAATACCTAGGACATGGTTGTGAGACCCATCGTATAATCATCATCATTGAGCATTTTTGGAACATTGAAGTCGATACAATCCTTACTGGTGCCACTACAACCATAAGGATATGAATATGACTTTCATCAAATAAAATGTAGGAAACAAATGCAAGCACCAGGGCACAAAAGCCAAGATGACCTAAACATTGTTTCCAGTTAATGTTGCAAGAGTACACCATTATCAAGGTAGTCAAAACCAAGATAACCATGAGTGTGATCGTGCATAAACAAACAAAGCAATAAAAGTCAAGGAGATAGTACCGACCTCACCATGGCGTACAAATAAACAAGATCAAGGGATGTGAGGCTTTTCCACCTTAGTGCGGGAGCTCTTATCACATACACCCTATTTATTTGACGTTTCCAGATCATCGGGACTACACCAACAAGCAGTAGACAAAGAAAATATCAATGAAATCCATGAGAACAGACAACATACAAAGAAAGATTCAATCATAGCTCAGCCAGTTTCATGTGTAGAAGGTGTTGAAAAACACCGTTGTGCTTGTGAGTGCATTGTGTTTGATTGTTATCGATAGATGTTTACGTGTGAAATATCCAATGTGTGTTGTAAAACACAGATGTGTCCAAAGATAGTGTTAAAAAACACTATTTATGGTGGTGTTAAAAATAACAGTTTGTGTCAGTAGATAGTTGTCCTTGAGAAGTGACAAGATTACTGACTCGGGTGTAAACCAAAGATGTGATCAAATGGGGGACCCATGCCCCCAAGTAACGATGACGGACTTGACATATGTTGCAAGGACAAACTAGATTTAGTTGCCTCCAAGCGTATGGCGCTGAATCTTTGTCAAGTCAGGAGGGTTCACAAAGGAACCAAAGTGTCACGAAACTAACCGAACTCTATGTACAAACTAAAGCAAAGAATCGTCAAGACTAAATATCGATAGATAGAGCATTGAGTATAACTCCAACTATAACAAATGTGAGAAATCTCAATAGTATAGTGACAGTAGGAAGATGCAGTGAGAACCGATGGTGACTGATGCGAGAGAGATTCTCAAGTGAAGAGATCGTATTACTAGCTAGACATCAGTAGGTAGACATAGTGAGAACCACTGGTGACTGATGCGAAGAGATTCTCAAGGAGAGAGAACTCAGTATAAGACAAGCGACAGTAGGTAGACGTAGTGAGAACCACTGGTGACTGTCGTGAGGTAGATTGAAAAAGGTAATGGGATAGTGCCCCTAGGCCAAGAGGGTTGCCCCAAGAGTATGACCAGTTTCAATCCATGTAAGTTGATGTCTTGATGGGAATTGAGAGCATGCAGAAAAGCAAAAGCAAGTAGGAAAGCAGGAAAGCAACAATAAAGGAAAGAAAATGCATAAATCAAAGTGGTGTTGCAATAGATATAGCAATGTGGAACAAGAGGCACCTGTAGACCAGGTTTTCACCTTCTTGGCAGAAAATTCTTTTTTTTCTACCATGACGCCTGTTTGCCAGGTTTTCCTCAATGGCACCTTTTTTTCTTTTTCTCTTTTTTTTTGTATTTTTTAATTTTTTTTGTATTTTTGGAATATATAATTGTTTTGGAGATACATCAAAGCACCTATCGCTAGGTTTTCACTAAGATGATCATTTTTTCAGGAAATTTTCAAATTTTTAGAATTTTTTCAGGACTTTACTATATACATGAGCATACTGAAGATGTCTCAGTTGTAGAACCATTTCAGATGAAAAGCGTTGATGTGCTCTTTGAGTTGTTCTCCCTCACTAGTAGAAATTTGATAAGTGCCAGACCTAAACACTGCAGTGAAAACATACAGACCAAGCCAATTTGGTTCAAATTTTTCTTTCTAGATCTGATGTTGTTGATTCTTAGGGTTCTCCCTCAGAACAAGGTCACCCACTTGGAAATCCTTTGGGTGAACTTTCTTTTTATATCTCTTGGACATCCTTTTCTGATATGCTCTAAGGTGATCGAATGCCACTTGCCGACGTTCATCAAGTAGTTCTAGCTCTTGTAGATGAGATATTTTGTTATCATCATCAGTAGTGAGGCCTTTTAGAGAGACTCATAGAGAAGGAATCTCAACCTCAATTGGTAACACAACATCTGCTCCATAAACCAAAGCATAGGGTGTAGCCCCTGTTGGAGTTCTTATGCTTGTCCTATATGCCCAGAGAGCTGGATTGATCTGGAGATGCCAATCTCGTCTAGATTTATGCACTGTATGATGCTGGATTTTAAGGATTATCTTGTTTGATGCTTCCACCTATCCATTACCCTGAGGATAATAGATGGAAGACCAATGCTGAGTAATTTTGAACTTAGAGCATAGCTCTGTCAAATCATTGTTTTTGAATTGCCCCCCATTATCAGTGATTATTGTTGAGGGTACACCATACCTGCAGATGATGTAGTTGAGAATGAACAAAGCTACTAATTTGCCATTGGCAACGGTGAGAGGGACTACCTCCACCCACTTGGTAAAATAGTCTATAGCTGTGATGATGAGCTTATGTCCATTTGAGGATGAGGGATAAATCTAACCCACCAAGTCAAAGGCCCACTGTTGAAATGTCCAGAAAGTAATGAAGGGAATAAGCTCCTTGGCTGGAGGATGAATCAGATTACAATGTAGTTGGAACTGTTTGCAAGACTTAGCAAACTATGTAGCTTCTTTTTCCATATCTGGCCAATAGTAACTAGCTCTAATAAGTTTACAGGCCAGTGTCAGGCCATTAGAGTGAGACCCACAAATTCCTTCATGCACCTCTACTAACGCACATTTGGACTCATCGGGTTCTAAACACCTAAGGAGGGTACTGTCTAGACCACGCCTATACAAGTCGTTAGCTATGATGACAAACTGTGAAGCACTACAGATTAAGTGACATTTCTCATTCTAGGTGTAAGTGTTTAGAACAATCTGGTCATGAAGGTAGGAGTAAATATGATGGTAGCGAGATGAGTCATGTCCAATGATAGAATAAATCATCTGGGAATTAGGGGAATCATAGGCTAGGTGGCGTAATGTCTCCACTAGGAATTCATGTCGGAAATCATTTTCTGGCATCTGTAGCATGGAAGCAAGAGTAGCCATGGCATCCGCGGCTTTATTATCTGCCATTGGACCTGTTGAAATGTGATATGAACAAAATACTTTCTAAGGTCATCAACCAACTATTTATAAGGCACCATCTTGTCATCTTTTTTCTGATAGATATCATTTACTTGATTGATGACTAACTGTGAATCTCCAAGGACATTGAGCTCGTCCAATCCCCACTCAAGGGCGATCTTCATACCATTGATTAAGGCTTCATACTTAGCGATGTTGTTTGTACAAGGAAACAACATCTTGTATGCTTTTGGTAAAGAGTACCTTTGAGGTTTAATGAACAGTATTCCAGCACCTGACCCCTGTTGGGTAAATAAACCATCAAATAACATAGTCCAGGACCGGTGCGTAAGAAGTAATATAGCCTCATCTGGGAATTCAATGTTCATTGGTTGATGATCTACTAGAGGTGCTTCCACCAACTGATCTACAATCGCTTGCCCCTTGATAGCTTTTCTCTCTTCATACTCAATATCAAATTCACTAAGAAGCATGACCCATTTAGCTAGTCTACCTGTGACAGTAGCTTTACAAAGAAAATATTTCAGAGGATCAATTTTAGCAATAAGACATGTAGTATGAGCCAACATGTAGTGTCATAGTTTTTGTGAAGCAAATACCACTTCAAGGCAAGCCTTCTCTATAGAGGAATAGTTTGTTTCATATGAGACCAGAGTTCTACTAATGTAGTAGATAGCCCTTTCTTTTTTCTTGTGATCTTCTTGAGCCAATAGGATGCCCAATGATGTATCTGTAGCAGAGATGTAAAGTATAAGTGACTTCCCATGAATAGGAGGCATGAATATTGGTGGGTTCCCAAGATACTGTTTGATTTGTGTGAACCCTACATCACATTCCTTGTTTCATTGGTAAGTTAATCCTTTGTGTAAGGTCTTGGTGAATTGTTGTGACTTGTCCGTCAGTTGTGAGATAAAGTGCCGGATAGACTGTAGTTGGCCTTGAAGTCCTCTCATTTGTTTGATATTCTTCAGTGGCGGCATTTCCATGATAGCTTGAACTTTCGTAGGATCCACCTCAATGCCTTTTGCAGAGATAATATAACCAAGCAATTTTCCAGAGGTTACGCCGAATGCGCATTTCTTAGGGTTGAGCCTCAGACTGAACTATTCCATGTGATATAGTATAGAACCTAGATCCGCAAGATGTTTCTCTCGTTGCATGCTCTTAGCTAAAGTGTCATCAACATAATCTTCCATTTTTTTATGCATCATGTCATGAAATATAGTGGTGAAAACTCTCTAATATGTAGCACCAGCATTTTTGAGTCCAAAGGGCATGACATTCCAACAGAAATTGCCCCATGCACATGTAAAAAAGTAGTTTTTTCTTGGTCCTTTGGCATGATCTTTATCTGGTTGTAGCCAGAGAAACCATCCATTAGTGAGTACATTTCATATCCTATTGTCATATCTACAATCATATCAATATTGGGCAATGGAAAGTCATCCTAAGGACATGCCTTATTCAAATCCTGAAGTCTGTGCATACTCAGATAGATTTGTCATGTTTTGATACTGGAAAAATGTTAGAGATCCATTCTGCATATTCAATTACTCTGATGAATACTACCTTTAGAATTTTCTCCAATTTAGCTTTGACAAGTAGATCCACATGTGGATGCATTTTCTGAATCTTTTGCTTAACAGGCTTGATGCCTGCTGCAATGGACAAATGATGAATGATTAGATTAGGATCTAATCCTAGCATGTCTGAATATTTCCATGCAAAGTTTATTTTTTACTCCGGAAGAATGTAATGAATTCCTCTCTTTCTATCTCAGATAATGATTGTGCCAAATGAATGATCTGAGGTTCATCTTCTGTACCCAAGTTGACTGGTTGAGTTGGGTCAATAAGAATAGATGAATATTCTGTGAAATGACTTAAAAGTGTATCAAGTATCTCATCCTCAGGCGCCTCAGAGAGGTTTTCACCCTTGGATACGTCCTTTATTTTGACTTTTTTAGGCTCTGACACTGCCACAATGTGGCTTTCACCATCAGAGCACTTATTTTTTCTTATTTTGATTTTGTGACTAAGATACTTGATATCAACCTTAGTCATGTTGACACTCTCTTCACTAGTGGAGGACATTACAGGTTCGACAACATGGAGGTAACAAGCAAGAGTGTAATTGTTCTAGAATGTAAGGACTTCATTAGATGGGGAGGGAGAGTTCCAGTCTATAAGCTCAGGATGGCAAAGTGAAAGAGAAGTGACAGGATCAAGTGCATTCATGGTATAATAATTGAAACCACGGAAGAGCAAGTCAAGACCTAGAGCGATCTCATCCAAAGGTGTAGTCAAATTCTTTTAATTCCTAGCGACCATAGTAGATGACACAATAACATCTATGGAGTCAGACTCGTTTAACCTAACACCAGACCCCTCACCTACATTAAGAAGGTTTTCATACGTGTGAATTGTATCTATATCTCTATCAGAGGTGGCATATGACAAGTTGTCAAACTCATATTCATGGGAGTCTATTTCATCATTAGGCGCCATATCAATAACATGAGTGAAATCAACCCTCTGTCCCTAGTTTGGGTGAGTTCTACCTAAAACTTCTGCTATGGTGAGATAAGCACCTTGTGACATAGGTGTACACACAAAATAGTGCACTTCTATGAATCCTTACATGCAAGGAAACTCAAGAATGAGCCCTCACAAATCAATCCATAGCTCTCTATGCATGGAGTTGAAAGATTTGTAAAATTGCTCTCAGCTAGAGCTATAAACTCATGACCTTGCCAATAAACCACACAACGAGAGATTCATAATGAAGACAAGGGCAAGAGTGCCAATATCTCAAATGAAATCAAATGTATGCAATGTAATGCAAATCTACATGATAATGCAAACTAAACTATGAAAAATAAAGTACAATGCAACTAATCTATGAAAGGAAAGAACAAGTGTTACCAAGCCTTCCTATTTAGACTTTGTGAGATTATTCTATTGTATAAAAGGAAACTAAGCTATGAAATGAAGCTATGAATGCTATAACAATGCAACTATGAAAGCTATGTGAAATGCAACAAAGATCTTCAAAACTTGGATGCAAGAGTGTCTTCAAAGAGCTCCAAATGACCTAGAAAACTTGCAGCATAACAATACTATGAAAACCTAAGATGTGAAAATG
>MU225591.1:111120-126992 GCA_018584345.1 Thuja plicata | reverse complement strand
TTAAGAGGAAAAAATCTTAATCAAGGGTGGAGGAAAAAGGAAGCTTGATCCTTGTGCACAAATATCCTCCAATAGGAAAATAGGAGTTGACTTTTGTGTCTTTTTCCTTTTTATAAAATAAGAATAACGCTTTATTTGTGCAACATAGGATAAGAAGAAGAGTGGGGATTTTTTATTTAAATAAAAGAGGAGGAAATTCCTTTTATTTAAATAAAGGCTTAGGATAAAGTGATTTTATTATTTAATTAAAATAGTTTTTTAATTAATTAAAAGAAAGCATGTTCTCTTAATTAAATAATATTTTTATTTTTATTTTTTCTCTTTTAAATTAAATAAGGCTCAAACCTTAGGAAATATTGAATTGATTATGATTTGATCAATGAAATTGATATAATTGATATTGTTGATATTTGAAAATATTGATTCAGGGATTTGATAAATTGAGAAATGGGGCCCAAAGTCTAGGCGACCATTTTAGGGTGCATACAATAGGTTATTCATCAATGCTTGTAGCATCCTCTGCTTCTTGTTTAGTGAGGAGTGGCTGGGATTCTTGTTCAAAATGCTCTTGGAAGTGTGTTGGTATGTACAAATCACCCTGATGACTTGAATTGACAGTGTGCATTTCTTTCCACCACTCGTATTTTAATGGAGAAAGTGGAGTGCTTTTATCAGAATCGTTGTCAGTCACGACTGTACTAACACATGGTATAAAGTCATTTGGCTCAGCAAAGAATTCTGCTATATCTAGAGGAATGGGATAAGGGAAGTAGTCTTCCTCTGAGCTATCTTCAGAATCTTAAGTATTGGATGTATCTTCAGGTGTTGATTGCTGATCTCTGTGAGGTACAAATTGGTTTATTCCCAGTTTAAATGTGAGCTTCTTGAAGCCTATACCTATAGAGTCACATGGTCGATGACTAATAGCCTCAAGTGGTACAATCAATCCTTTATGGTTCGTACCTATAGGACCATTTCCTTTATACCCAAGCCATTGCATAATAGTTAGACCTTTGCCATACTGTTCAGGATTTATGTCATAAGGTGGAGTGGTTTGTTCAAAAGTGTCCTCTCCTTTATAGATCTAGGCTTTGATAGCCCTATTTTTAGCTTCTTCTTCTAATGGTACTGTTGCCTATACAAAGGTACCGCCATATTTTTTTGGAGGAGGAACTATAGAAGGTTTAGTGCTCTCATAAGGTCTCCCAAAAGAACGTGGAGACAAAGGCAAAGATGTAACAAATAGCACGGGTTCAATCTAATATCCTCCCATGTCATTTTCCTTGAGTGTCAGACCCTTTTTCATTTCTTTTAGTTTAGTCTCGAAGAGCTGAATAGACTCTCTGTTGGTGGGCACAAAGATGTCAGCAGATTTTGTGAGTGTGGTGCAATCATAGCGTGTATTAGTAGGTACAGTCACTTCAGATCCTTGGAATGGGAATTTAATGCATAGATGGTATGTTGAAGGGACAACCTACATTTCATGGTTCCATGTCCTTCCCAACAGAATATTGTACGCTAAAGCAATGTCAAGCAACTGACAGATAACATCTCTTTCAATAGGACCAACTCTGATTGGCAACATAACTAGTCCCTTAGATTTTTGTTCTTCTTCATCATATGCTTTAATAGTAATCTTGTTACGAGCATCTATGCAGTCTTCATCATAGCCTAACTCAGTAAGGAATCTAGCAGAGAAAATATTGAGGCCAGCGCCATTGTCTATGAGAACATGGCGAACGTGCTTTGCACCAATCATGACTTCAATGTGTAAGGGGTTATTATGTGGGTGACTCAAAGAATGGTCATCTTCCTCAGATAAAGACAAGTAATGGGAGGATTTAAAGTGACCTACCATGGATTGAAATTGGTTTAGATCAAGATCTTTTGGGATATTTGCCTCAGTGATCTTTTTCAAGGATCTCCCTGTAAATAGGGGATATTTTTAGCAGCTCGAAGATGGTGATCTGAGAATTAGTACATTGTAATTGTTCTAAAATGTTGTAATTGGTAGCAGTAGATGATGAACCTAATTTTAGATTCTTATTGGCAGAGCCAACAGTAGTTTTGTTTATAGGTTGTGTCGGCGTAGACATAGAAGGCTCAAGGCCTTTGATGATGATCTTAGCACGAGATTGAGTATCAATGTTTGCAATAACTTGAGACTGTTCTTGTTCAGAGGACTAAGGCATAGACCCTCACATAATGAAAGGATTTTTGGGCTTGGGAGTATCTTCCCTTCCCTTGAGAATGACAACATTACAGTATTCAGTATCAACAGGTTCAACCATATTAATGACATTGTCATTATTGGTGTATGTATAGTTTACCTTGGCATCCGTATTTTTTCCTTTGGATGACTCACTTTTCCCATGAGGAGGAAATGGATCTTTAAAAGCTTGGTGTTCTGAGTTCTTGTTGTGACCTCCCACAATAATAACCTCACTATCAATGAGATCCTGGATTTTATGCCCCAATTTAAGACAAGTAGTTGTTTTATGACCTTTTTTTTGGTGGAAATAACAATAAGTAGATTCATTGCACCAAGAGGGTCTTGGTTGTGAATCATAAGGTCATGAATTATCCAGTGGAATAAGTAAATGGTTATCCAAGAGAGTCTTGTAAACCACATCAAGAGGTTCTCCTGAAGGAGTGAATTCACGCTTGGGCCTAGGTGCCCAAGGTTTAGATCCAAAAAAGTGTGAAGTACTTGGTTTAGATTCTATCATAACCTGTTCAGTGGCTTTGGCCTCTTGCATTGTGGTAGTGAGATTAAAGGCAGCCTTTGAAGGCTTGGGAGTCACATTGTCTACAACTCCATCATTCACAACATTTTGGTTCTTGTTAGGAAATTTGGGTTTATCTTTGCTTGAGGAGGACAACCCTTGTTTATTTTCCTTGTGTAATGTCGATTCTCCTTTCTTAACCATGAACATTTCAATTCTCACAGCTTGCTTAATCATGTCATCGAAGGTTAGAGGACCTTGTAGTTCTACTTGATACCCAGAGTTGGGAAGAAGATTGTCTACAAAGATGTCCAACTTTTTGGATTCGAGTATTTTGTGAGAATATCGTGTGTTAAAGTTGTCTCCATCTTTGGAGAATGTCAAGAAGGATTCCCCATAATTTTGTTTCAATTTGCAAAGATCTCGGATGTGAACTAGATGTTGGATGTTGTGAGAATAGTGTTGTAGAAATAAATTGGCAATTTCATCAAAAAAATTTATGTCAGTTGGTAGTCTAGAGAACCATTCCATAGCTGACCCTTCCAAACTACGTGGGGATCAGATGTACCCAAGTATTTATCATACTTGGGAAGTTCAACTCCTTTGGGAAAAGGAGGCATGCATAGACTCTTATCAAATGGGAATGGAAAAATGATTTCTAGTGTGAATTGAGTGGTAGGTTTGTCTTTTTCCTTCATGAGTTGAAGGATTTTCTCTTCATGCCTTGCATTTTCTTTTGCAAGCGAGAGTTTTCAGTTTCTTCCTCTTTCTCAACAAGTGTCTCTACCTTGTAATCGGAGGGAAGTTTGGCTCCTTGGTTGGCCAATTTGAGAAGGTATTTCTCCTTCTCTTCTTTGATTAGGACCGCCATCATTCTCATGAATTTTTTATTATTGTGAGCATCTAAGATATCCCCTTTGGTTATTTCTCTCTCTTCATTAGGAGGAGGGTCTTGAAAAGAGAATTTTCCCCTGGTTTTAGAGAGATCATCTCTGTTATGTTCACCTGATTGGTCATGATCTACCATCTTTCTAGAATGCACGTGTTCAAATTGTAAAGAATCGATATGAAAAGTTTGAGTGTTTTCAGAATTTAGATCCTCTTGGAACAAAGGGTTTTGAACCTAACTAAAATCCACTAGAAATGACCGTTTGATGTAAGGTTGAAGTACCAGAGAGGGAGATCAAGATGATTCCTCACTAGATGTAGCTGGCAATGCTGTGGAAAGCATAGATTCATCTTGATTGATTGAAGGGAATGTTTTTCCACTACGATTTGTAACAGTCATAGACAAAGATTGTACAAGGGATGTGAACTAGGACCAAACTTGAAACTGTCTCAAAGTAAATGCACAGAAAGTGCCAAAAGGTGAAGTAACCTTGGTGCAAATCATCGAAAATGAGGCTAGAATAGCCAAGAGAGGACTATTGCAACACAAGGCATGACGACACAGATGAAATAGACCAAAAGATATGATACGAGACCAATTTAAGCAAGAATCATGTAATTCTCAACCCAAGAAACCAATTTGTAGATTGTGTGAAAATAGAGGGAAGATAAACAAACCTAGATCAGAGACTAGATTTAACAGAGATGCACTGGATAGATGGGAAATAGCTTACTATTTTTCCAAAAGATATCAGACTTGTGTGAAGAAGTACATTCTCACGTGAAGATTAGCACAGACACGCATGAAACTATGCAGTTCCGCATGAAATATTGCAAAAAATGATGACAGACTGGTGAAATGAAAAGAAGCAATTTTTGTGCAATATCGCGCGGAGATGTTCAGATACTCATGCGGAGATTCATACATAGTGATGCGAAGATGGCAGAATATCATGCAAGATTTAGCAGTGAAACAAGAAAAATTCTACATAATCAGACCAGATTGCATTTTTTGAGATAGATTGCGATGTTTTTCGACAGAAAGTTCAAGTTGTAGATAGTTGTAGACATGTTCAAGTTTGTATGATGTGTGATTTGATGTTTGTTTTGATTGTTTAAATGATACACCCATGAAAAATACATTAAGCAGAATGTTTGTAGTACCAGAACAGACACATCACAATCCTAGGATAGCTAGGGCAGTATCTGTTGAATCCCCACTTGAACTAAAGTTCAGCTACACCTACTCTTAATAGAAAACTTAGAAGTTTGGAGGCACAGGCTCCTCCTTACATGTGCACTCACTTCTCAGGCACACCAAGCTTCAAACCCCAAAGAAATTTCTTCCCAAAGGGCTATTGTCTCTACTAAGAGCTGTAAAAGTGTGGGGCATCTTAGTCAGTCTTTGACCTTTCGCACCAATAGATAGAGGGTTTTTTGGACACTATAACAAAATTTTGTAGTAAGGACATTCGTTCAGGTGGTTGTGATCAAGTCATTTTCCCAATTAAGGGGGCTCTCCCAATCCTTTCAAAGCAAGGCTTTCACCTTAATGATGTTGGGACTTTAACGCACCACTAGGGTACTAGAGGAGATTTTGGTTGCCACAACGAATTCACACTTGTCCATTATGATATTAATGAAAATGGCATTTTTTATATACTGGTTCGGAAGGGCTTGGCTTTAGCCTGTTACTAGTTGGGCATCCACTCTCACTGGCTCTGCTAAAGCTCTTGGGAGGTAGCCACACTAGAAGAATCATATGAATTTATCTTACACCCAAGATCCATAAAGGTGAGGGGAGAGGATAGGTTCATATAGTTCTTGGAATTACAATCTATAAAACACTTCAATCACATAAGACAATGATTCATTTTAAGCACAAACCAAAGTGTGTTCTAATTACTAAAAAAAGACATGAGAGTTTTGTGAAAATACGTATGTCTTTGACAAGTGTCCTGCAGTAAATACATCAGTAGTTTATAATTTATTTCTTCTTTTTAGCATCCTACAAACCACCATTAAGTTATTTCAGAGATAAAACCAGAAAAGCATAGTCAACAGAAAACATAAACCATTAGTGGTCAGAAGTCAGCAAAAAATAGAGATATCAAAAAAACTAAATTTTAAAGCTCACTGGAATCAAATGTCACACGAAGAAGTATTACGATCCGCACAAAGAATCCTAGCGTATCGCGCAAAGAAATGCATATACTTGCAAAACTTTGCACGGTTATGCGAGAGATTTCAAGCGAACTTTCATTATAGAGCCATACGGACGAAAACTAGAATTGATCAAAAAGTGTAAAAAATGAGGTCAGAAAGTAAAATTTTGGGCCCCACGGTGGGCGCTAGAAATGTATGTGGTAAAATTATCCTTGTTATTCAACCATACACTTCAACATAGTCCTTATTCATCAGCCACATACAGAGTGAATATGAGTTATTCATCCTGCATGTTTGTATGATTCGACCTTTTGCCTTCAATCTAGATGGGGTTTTGAAATAGCTCTCAGAACAAGAGTCTCACAACCATAGACTGATCTAAGAATGAAGGATTTCTCTCCATGAATGCAATGCAAATGCAAGATTATTCTAAGAATTGAAAGATGCAAGATTAATCTAAGACACAATTTCAATGCAATTATTCTAAGAAATTGAAATTATTCTATTGCAAATGAAAGCTTTTAACTAGAAATGGGATGATAAAATGTAGCAACAATTCAGTATTCTAACAATGCATATTTTCTCCAAGGGGTTTGAATGAGAAATGGGAGCTCTTTTATAGATTGAGAGCCTGCTTAGAATAGAAAGTTCCCTTTTTGAAATAAAATAGATAGAAAAGCCAGTTCAAATTAGCAAGCTTTCTTTAAAAGAAAATAATAAATTGTTTTCTCTTTGTTTTTAACTGTTTTCTTTTTTATTTTAACTGTTTTCTTTTTTATTTTAACTATTTTCTTTCTCTTTAAAGCACAGTTAATTCAAAACTTCTATTTATGAACTGAAGACAAGATTTTGACAGAATATTTAATTAAATAAATAGAATATGACCTCATAAATGTGTTTTTCTCAATTATTTGAATAATTAAATTCAATTTTTAAAATGAGGATATTTATTTAATAATTAAATATTATTGAATTCATTTTTATGTGTTTTAGCTAAAAGGGGTGAATTTAATTTAATTAAAGTGTTAGGACTTCATAATTAAATTAATTCAATCAGAGGGTTTGTTTAGCCAATAGATATTTAGGAATTAAATATAATGTATGATTAATGCAGATTTAGGATTTTCTGCATTTGACACTCAGGTCGAGTAGAGTTAGTCAAAACTCAGAATTGCCTAGTACAATAGGACTTTGATGATTCAGAAGAATGACAAATGCAACAAAATTGGTTAGAGTTGCAAGATGCCAATTTTGAGGTGTTACAAGAACAAGCACAATATACAATGTGTTTTGTAATCTATCACAGGTTTTGAGATAAGGATCAACAGCTTAATCTAGGTCAAATTTGGCTTCAAAATACAATATAATAGGCCCAATGCTTGAATTTTCATTAACTCACATAGCAATCATCACACTACTAGGACACGAAGGTCCATGACATAGGCACCCATGTTTTTTCATTGCCATATATTGTTGTCATGCTAGTGAAGATCTCTTTGACTACCACAATATCCTGGAACACATATGTTGGGAATAGTGGGGGGAATTCTACAACCCCTTGCACTATAATAAGGTATTTGTTTGGAGGTGAATCAGGTAGGTCTCTATTTAACAAGGTTGTAGTAGGGTCCATGGAGTCTATCCAATTGGTTTGTAAGTGTGTGACTTGCTTAATAGCTTAGTTGACCATGTTTTCTACTTAGCAATATTCACCCGATCTAGGCTATCATCAATACACCTCACCCGAGCTTGGCTAGATATAAAATGAAACTTTGGTTTTCATCTTGTTTATATACCTATCAGAAGGGAGTCTTTGGAGTAGGTTCATCTAGAAATGGAGCATATGGTGGCATTGGATCTAGGATACCTGAGTTGTAAGATGGATTAATATTGAAATCTATTGTGGATAGCCCTTGGGAGGTCTCATCACTGGATATATTGTTTGATAGGAATCGAAAAGATTTCTCTTGTGATTCTTTAGGGGATGAAGGACTAATGGGAAACATGGAGGCTTCTTGTGGGAAAACTTATTCATAGGAGATAGATGTTTCAACAATGTTATTATTTTGGAATGGACCCTAGCTAGACATGGGTAGATTATTTTGATTTTTCTTAATAATAGAATGATGTCTATGAACCAATTTTTGAATTAAACTCTTGAAATGTTTAGATTGGTCTCCCAAGGATGACATATTATCAATTGTGTTTATTTGAGAAATCATTGGTGGTGGATTTGAGGAAATAAGAGGATGTTCATTGACTTGTGATATGATTTGAGACATATAGTCAATAGGGTAGGGATATAAGTCCTCTATAGTGTAAGCCTTTGGTTGAATTTGACTTTGAAGATCATCTATCTAATTTTGTAGGTCTTGCACTTGTTGCATGAGGATATTACTTTTCCATTGTTCGTGTGCCAACTCGGAGAAACTTTCTAAAGAGACAAGAGGGTTGTTTTCATCATAGTAATTGGGTTCTTGTTCTTCTTATGGGGGAAATGGGTTATCATCTTGTTCTTTTTCCCACAGGGGAAATTAGTTGATATAGGACTCATCAGGTTGTGTTCTAGCCTTTGACCTAGTGTAAGGTCCTCCATAGGGTGTGTGAGACATAGTGTTGTCTATATTTTTTGACTAAAATAAGTGACATAAAGCAAACATAAAAAGATAACCTTTCTAGGAGAGTCTGAGTTATGTTTGGACAAGGGTAATTCTAGGGACAAATTTTGACTCCTCTTGATCGTAAAGGCTTAGTGATGTAAGAATAGTATTCTTTGACTATTGCCTTGGACAAAGTCATTGATATAGAGTGATGATTTTTGAGATATTGGGATCAAGATAATTGAGTCTGAACTTTTGAACTAACAATGTTTAGACAATAATCGCGCTTTCAAAGAATGGATGATTTTTAATATTTAGAGATTCACACATTATTCTTCACTTTTTCCTAGGATGTAGACATTGATCTTTTCATACAAAATGGGGAATCTTTCCAAGGCTTTTAGGTAAAAACAAGATGTTTAGATCTTTGGGTCAAATGCGGCAAACTTCCACCAATTGCGGCAAAGTGATGGCTCAAGTGCGATAAATAATCACCGATTGCGGTAATAAAAGGCTCAACTGTGGCAATAAAGGTATCGATTATGGTAAAACTCTATCAATTGCAGCAAGATGTGAGAATTTGTAGCAAAAGGAGACAGTCCAGAAAAGATCTCAAATTTGGTGTATCTGTCTGATAAAATTGATTTTTAGAACAAGGATTCTGATTGTAGAATAGGTTTGATGTTGACACTCCTAGACTTTAACACGTGGGACTCATTTTGACACATTTTTATGTTGGTTTTGCATTTTTTGGAAACTAGTCATAGAACAAGCCCAATAGATAATGTGTTTTTTAATCTATCACGGGTTTTGAGACAAGGATAAATAGGTTAATCTAGGTCAAATTTGGCTTCAAAATACAATATTATAGGCCCAATGCTTGAATGTTTGTTAACTCACACAACAATCGTTACACTACGAGGACACAAAGGTCCACGATGTAGGTGCCCATTTTTTTTCGTTGCCAGATATTATTTTTGTGCTAGTGAAGATCTCTTTGACTACCACAATATCCTGAAACACATATGTTGGGAATCTTGGGGGGAAATTCTGCAACTCCTTGCACTATAATAAGGTATTTGTTCAAAGGTGAATCGGGTAGTTCTCTATTTAACAAGGTTGTAATAGGGTTTGTGGAGTCTATCCAATCTGTTTGTACTTGTCTGAATCACTTAAGAGCCTAGTTGACCATGCTGGCTACTTAGGGATATTCACCTGATCCAGGCTATCATCAACACACCTCGCCCGAGCTTGGCTAGATATAAAATAGAACTTTGTTTTGCGTCTTTTTTATATACTGATTGGAATGATTACCGATTTAAGGTTGTTCTCCGAGGAAGAAGCACATTCCCCAGACAAACCTTTCTAAAAAAGTATAAAGGTTTTTAATCTAACAGATTTGTGCAAGTGCAACAATGACCCAATACCAAAATTCCAAGTGTGAACTAATCTAATCACCCATACAAGCACAAGTGTTCAATTTTAAAGTCCAAAGTGATGATTTACTTGTTCAATTTTAATGCACCAAATTGAAAGATTTTTTTTCTTTGTTTAATTCTTAACCACCATGTCAATTTTAAGCACCAAATTGGAAAAGTGAGGTTCAAGATGTTTGCATGCAATGTTTGTTTTAAGCACCAAAAACACAAATGAATAAATTTTAGGTTGTTTTGTTAACTGTTTCCTCGCCACAAGATGTCAAAAAGTGACTAGTACCAAAATATTCTAACTAATAATTGAAGAATATCCAGCAAATCTGGGATTGTTAAGAGCGTTAATGCTAATGGTAACCTTGTACTTAGTTGCAAAACATTTGATAGAATAAAGATACAGGTTGTAAGCTTTATTTTGATCTTTTGCTATGATTGCCAAGATGGCTCTTTGTTGCGTGCGGTAGTTAGCAGTCCTTCTTATGGAAGCTCTCATTGATCTAGCACCTTGGGTGCATCTGAGTATCCCCTTGGCCATTAGTCATTTGCTCAATCCTACATAGAAATCGAGAAAGAACACACAAAAAGAAAAAATTTCAAAGATCTTTCTTTTTTTGAAAATATTTCTCAGAAAAAATAAAATAACATAGAATAAAGTCCCTGTATAATTTAAAGACCTTTCAAATAATGCAACTTTTTTTATAAGAAATGTTGATTTGTGTCTAGAATTATTTTTTTATGAAATATCATAAAAAAAATTCAAAAAAATTCAAAAAAATATGAATTTTAGACTATAGCTTTCTTATGTCAACAAATATCTCCAAAAAAGATTTTAGATCATAATTCCTTAATTTGTGCCCTAGGGATCCATTTTATCATAATAGACAAGTTTTAAAAAATCTATTATTTTTGCAAAATAATTTAACAAAAATTAAAATCACAGAGAATAAACCACCCCTATAATCTCAAGACCTTTCTAAAAATGTAATTTTTTTAAAAAGAAACTTTGATTTGTGCCCAGAAATGAATTTTTAGGAAATATCATAAAAATTATTAAAAAACTTAGAAAAATCTGAATTTTTGTTTGCGGCCACCTTAAATCAGCGTCAACCTACAAAAAAAAATTCATAAAAATATTCCATACGGTTTGAAAGATATGGCCAAATTTCACGCGGGTTGTAAGTTCACGTCGGCTCAATCTTGTTCCAAGCTCGAATTAACGAGAGGTTAGTAGCATTGATTTGCAATGGAAAGAGATCAATCAAACTACTAAGAATGAACCTATGAACAATGAAATGACAAGCAATCAAGGAGGTAATCAAATGAATGCAAACCAACAAAGCTCAAATCTTCTATTGTCTCTCTACTCCTTTTGAAACACTGTGTATGTGGTGCTTAGTATTGGTATCGGCAGCGTCTATGACTTGGAAGCATCAAGAATATGATATTGATTTTGATCGCAAGAATTCTTCAAATGCCTTTAGCAAGAATCTTGCAGAGTAAGGGCGTATGAAAGCTTGAATTCCTGGATCCTTCAAATGGTTATGAAGGTTGATTATATAGAATATGGAAAATGATTTGGATGGTTGAGATTGATCCCAGAGTTTGGAGAATGAATGGTTCAGATCAAAAGGAACTAGAGAAGAAATCAGTAAACTTCACCTCTTCAACTAGGAGAGAAGAGGTGATGTTTGAGTTAACTGAGGAGCAACTAGTAAACTCCACCTCTTTAACTTGGAGAGAATGGGTGATGTTTTAGTTTAACTGAGGAGCACCCAGTAAACTCCACCTCTTCAACTTGGAGAGAAGAGGTAATGTTTTAGTTAACTGAAAAGTTGATCATGAGTTACCTTTTTGAACTGAAGAGGTAATTTGGAGTTATCTTTTTGAATTGAAGAGGTAGGTGGAGTAATTCATGCAATCAAAGATCTGATCAAGAGTTCTCTTTTTTGAACTAAAGAAAGGATTTAATTGAATATTTAATTCATTTTTGTAATTAAAGCATTCAACATGTGAGATAATGTAATTCCTCTTGGTTTAGAATTGAATTATTGAATGAAATTAAATTAATTTAATGAAAGTAATTTAATTAGAAGGATTAATTAATAAGTTTAAATATTTAAATTTAAACTTTAGGAAATTGAATTTATTTAATAAATGGAGATTAATCAATTAAGGTTAAATAAAATTAATTGTTTAATTAATTTTGGGGATTTGATTAGATGATTTGGGGAATTAAATTAGAAGAAAATATATGAATAATTAATGATTAAAAAACTATTAATTAATATATGAATATTAGTGTTTGTAATGTAAGGTCACAAGTATGTCCATTTTAGGGTGTCTACACTATCTCCTTGTTTGTTGATTTTTTTGTTCATGCAAAAGCACACTTGTGGTCATCTCACCTCTACATACCCCGATGTTGGTGTACCCTTGCAATATTAGCTAGAAGTGATGCCCAGATCATTTAGACCCTAATGTCTTGATGCTTGCATTTTCTTTCCACGTCCTATCTGATGGAAGTCATATTCATATCCTCATGGTCGTCATGGCACCAATGAGGTTTGTATGGACTTTGTCTTCCCAAAATTCTCAATGATGATAAAAATAGCTAAAAGACCAAAGTGACTTGCATTGTAGCTTGCATCCATCCCAGGTTTGCATTTATTTTTAGCATTGTGACGCTACTAGGAATCTCAATAAATGAACATATTTCCTCACCTCGATGGTCAACCGTAGACATCATCCTTAACTCAAACTAATTGAACTTAATGCATTAACTACAAAGGGAAGTTAATGGTATACATCATTAGATCATATAAAAGGGAATGAAGTGTTAAACTTTCATTTCATTAAAACGCATCAATGAGCTCATGACATCAATATTGAAGCAAGAGAAAGAGATATTGGTCATATTACTATGACATCAAAATAATAAAGAGAACATTAGTGAATCCATACACAGTACAACAATACAATACAAGTATAATGAATAAATATATCCAACAGCATGAGAAATAAAGGAAATGAACATATCCATCAATATAGCATGAAGTAAAGTACAATTATCTATAACAAATGAAAGATGTTAAAAATTCACCACAAGATATATAAGAAAAATGATCATGCACCAACAACATCGCATGAAAACATAAAAGAAGAAAAATAAAGTGTCTCATATATCATCTAGAATATAAAGTTTGAGTACAATATATCAATTTTAATGAATCAGTATCAAGCAAAATATACATAACATATAATAAGTGCATCATGTATATAATGAGTCTCAAGGTTTAAAAAAGGGGGTGGGGGGGGTTAAGAAGACAGAAAGAAACATCATGTCTCGCTCCCACCCTCAGCACCATCATGGGGAGGAGAAGGTAAGGCCTCAACTCTATTAGGAGGTGGATGGATAGCTCCCTCTAATCTGGTAGTAAACTATGAATAAGTAGGCACCATGTTCACCTCAGGAACAAATCTAAGGTACAAGGCATAGTAATAAGAATCTCTCGCTCCCTGATAAGTCAAATCATATTGGGCTTGATCCCTAGCAGTAGTAATCTCCTAAATATGTGTTGCATCCGCCCGGTCCCACTCACTCCCCTATGCCTAGGATACTGCAAGCTCTATCTGAAGTTGTCAAACATGAGCCCTCAAAGATATAATAACATTAGGTGCCTCTACAGGAGGTGCATCAGAAATAGGAACATCTCCCATAGGATCTGTTAGCACTGCATTGGTAAAATTTTAATTTCTTGTTTTTTTTCTTTTCCTGGGCTTTCTTGTTTCAAAATCCTGTGCTTTTCCATGCAAAAGTGGTCAAAACCCTTTTTGAAGTTCATATTTTAGTTTACTCGCTCTGTCGCGTCGGTCTTTTTGAAATGTCTTTAAGTTGTGCGAGTGGGCGATGAGCTGTCAGTGAAGGAGAATCGCGATCAACTCATGTCAAGTTTTGATCTGTGTGCAAGTGAGTGGGTCCAGTGTTTTAAAAGGTAAATCACATAGTCGTGATGTCTTATGAAAGTCAAGTTTTAAGTTAGCGATTGAGCGGGCTAAAAATGGTTAAACTTATCGCTCACTCCCTGAGAAGTTAACTGAATGAAATATTGAAATAGCGAGTCAGCGACGGGTTAAAAGTTTGTATGTCACACAGTCGTTGTAAAGTTATGTTGTTTATCTCATGCTTTGCAACCGAGCAAGTCTTGTTTAAAATTGAAGCAGTCGCATACCCGCATCAAGTTTTATGTCAATGTTAAAAGTTAGCGACTACGCGACGAGGTCCTGTCCTGTAGGTCGCCCACTCGCTTAGGTTCTAACTCATTTGTATTTGGCAGTGTGAGTGTGTGGCGAAGGCATGAAATACTAATGTGAAGATTCATCGCTCAGTCACGCAAGAATTTTTCAAGTTTCTTAAAAGTCCGCGACCGAGCGACTAAGAGATCATTCAATGCCTCGCTCACTCGCTGATGCTTTGAGGTGATGAAATATCAACTCGCGAGTATGCGATGAGTTAAAAAGGGAAAGACATCACTCACTCACCAATCAATAAAGATGAAGGGAAAAGAGCTCGCGAGTAGGTGACTAAAGAAAGAAAAGACACAGTCGCGCACTCGTAGTCAGTGATAAAGTAAGATTTTCAAGCTCACAAGTAGGTGACTAAAGGAAAGAAGGTGTATAGTTGCGCGCTCGTAGTTAATAATGAAATGAAATTTTCAAGCTCGCGAGTTTGCGACTGAGCAAAGAATAGATGCCATCGCTCACTCACGCATAAGATGAAAGCTGGAGTATTAAGTGGCACGAGTGAGCAACCAAACAGAGTATGCAGTAAAGAAATGAATGTCGCTCACCCACTCAAATCCAAAAGTTAGAGTAAACAGCCAGCGAGTGTGTGATGATGAAATAGCTGAAAGATAAGATGCATAGTCGCTCAGTTGCCAAGACTCAGGTGACATGAAATGTTAACTCGCGAGGGTGTGACAGGTTAAAGGTGAAGAAAGCATCGCTCACTCGCATGAACCTGAAAGCAAAGCATAAAAGGACAACGAGTATGCGACAAACATAAAATGAGGTTTAAGAGGTAGGTCATCGCTCACTCGTAGAAGGTAAAAAATAAAGTGAGGATGGATGGTGAGTATGCGACCGACTGAATGAAAGGGATGTGTTGCTCACTCTCAAGGATCTTTCCAAAAGTGAATAAAGTGCAGTGTGTTGGCTAGTTTCAGGCTGACGAGTGCCAGATGGAAAAAAGTGTACACTCTCTCTTCCAGCTAGGATCAAATAGTGCAACTTGATCACAGCATTAATGACAGAATGAAATCTTCATGACAGTTCAAGTGCAGGAATTTGGCTTTCAAGTTGACAAGACGCAGTCCTTAATTGGCTATAAGTGTAAATTATTGAGTTTGATTCTGTACAACTCTCATTTCTGCATTTTGAATTTTTCTGCGAAGAGCAAGAAGCTTATTTGTCTAGAGTTTTGTGTCTGAAATAGTAGAATTAAAAAGAAGCAAGATGAGTCAAGCTATTGTTCCTACCACCTCACAAGTGTCTGGAAAGAAGAAGGAAGTCGTACCAAAGAATTATACTGAAGAATTTGCTAAATTGCTGCCTGGGACTCTGAATACCAACAGCGTAGATTGGGAAGAATGGAGTGACAAGTGGTCTCAATGCAGAAATCTGGTAACCCCAGACTACTCTGGTAGTACTCTATTTCATTATTTTTGGAACAATAGGGTTAAGCCAGTCCCAATTTGCAATCCATGGGATTTAAATATGGCTAAATTAATTGTGCCTGACGTCTATGTTGATATTGGTCTCATTAAGGAGCTAGCAAAAAACTATTGCCCAGTGGCTAGGGTAATTAGGAAAAAGAATAAAGAAACCCTAGTTTCCATTGATAGGAGGTCAGTAGTTGAGGTATTTGGAATTACTGGTGCATTATGCACTGATATTGACTTGAAGAAAATTAAGGTTGATTATGTCAAAAGAGAACATTTGATAAAGAAATATGAAATGCCTAAATTCATGCCCAGAGTAGATAGGAAATTGGTGAAGATTCC
>MU225591.1:94487-109205 GCA_018584345.1 Thuja plicata | reverse complement strand
CAAAAAGGTATGAAACAACTTTTGGCCAAATGATGGCATTGGAAAAGAAACATGAGGAAGTGGTGGTCAAGAACCACACACTTGAAGAGGAGATTGCCAAACTGAAAGAAGAATTGGAAGAAAGTAAGAAGGAAAAAGCTCCAACTGTTGAAGAGGCAACCAATATTGTTGCAGATGTTGTCAAAGATGCCAAGGAAGACTCTGCTTTGGTAGAGACACAGTCAAAGGGCATATCACAGGAATAGGGCATGAATGCTGTGTCTGTCATGTTGCTCATATTGCAGCACAGGATTGAAGTTTTGAAGAATAAAATTGGTGTAGTTCATACATTGTATGGGTCCCTACAAGAGGCCTCAAAGATAGCTACAAAAGCTATGGTTTTCCTGGAGCCTGCTTTCAAAATTTGGTCAGCAAAGGAAAGAGTTTTAGATAAACTCAAAATAGATATGCTATACAGTGATGACTTCCCAAACAAAGTATCAAATACCATTGATATGGTAAATAAGTTGAATGATACTTTTGCCTTCTTTAATAGCAAATCTGATTTAATAAACAGTAAGTTGCAGCTGTTTGGTGATCAATGTCAACCATTGATCCCAAAGATTTATGAGGAAACAGGGGAATTGAAAGCACAATCAGATTGGGAATCTGGTTTTGATGCTATATTGGGAAGTCAAGAAATAAAGCTACGTCTAGAAAAAGACACAAATGCAGAATATTTCAATGAACTGATCGATGGCTTCTGCAAAGTTGAAAGAGACATGGCTAAATTTGTGTCTGAGGCCAGAACTGCCACGGATGCCAGGTGGGTGGAAGCTGTTGCCAAGCTAGAAGATGAGAAAACTTTTGATTGGCCCACCGTCAAGGAAGTGAACAGATGGGAGGCAAAGCTTAAAGGTTAAATCAAATATGGTTAAGCCACAAAAGACAAAATTTGTTCAGGCTTTGTAAATTAGCTGCCACCTATGTTCGGTTGCAAAATTTTGTTGCAAAGTTGTTGCAAGCAGTTTTGTAATCCTTCCCAGTATGTCGGTAGCTTGTTGCATCCTTGTACTATAAAAGGATTCCAAGACTACTGGGAAGAGGATGGTCATTTTCATGTTTGAAAATAATACTAAGTCAATTGTAAATTTTGGTTTTGAGAACCAATATATCTGGTCTTTTTGGAGAAAATCTCTGTAGAATGTAGTAATTGATGATGACTCTTGAATAAAATCTAGTTCACAGTTTCTGAAGCATTTAATGGATTTTCTGTCTTCATTTTAGCATTCTGAATTTTGTCTAAATTGAATGTTCTAGGAATATCTTTAGTTTATATATATGTCAGGCAGATTATGAAATACTTCTAGGGTTCTTTCAAGGAGAGAATATAAAAATACCTTAGAGATATTTCAATAAAGTTCAGGGTAGCAAATGAATTTGATGGATTAATTTGGCTAAATGTACTGAGGTAGATATATAAGGTATATCTATGTTTGTGTCAGATCCTGTAATTGTTATAAGTTCTTTCCTCAATCATGCTGGTTAAAATCATTCATAGATGAATCCATGCCCTAAGATTGAGCACTGGTCTATTTTTCGTTCAATCAAATGACTATCATTATTAAAATCAATCTTTACTTTCAATTTGGTCTGTTTTAGTGAAAGTTACAGTGATCAGTCCCTATAATTCCATCAATAACAAACTAGGATAATTTAGTGATTTCATTATTCTAAGTTTTCAAGGGTAATCCCGCCCGAGTTTGTGGAGCTCAAAGTGTAGGAGGTTTCAAAACCTTGTTTCTTTTGTTCTACTCTATGCTTGGTTAGTGTCAGGGATAAATAGAGTGAACCCTCTGAGGAATATTTTTATGTCAGCAAGAAAAGGAAACAATAGGTTCCTTCCCTCTGGCCTTAGAGGAAGCACCAGGTCTATCTCTGTGAGGTGGAGGACCTGTATTGACTCATCATCGCACCAACCGCTCTCCCTCCTTCTCGTCTACATCCTCCATGACACCAACAGAGCCTAGAATTCCACCCTTACCATGCATGCATTGTTGTCCCATGATATTTTGACTCAAACTAGCTCTTAGAGTACCAACCTGCCCTCTAGTAGGTAGCTCATCATCAATATGTTGAGCTCTCTCTACTGAATTAGTGAAACAAGGCACTGAATGAGCTTCTATGTGTTGCCCATAAGCTAGAGTGGTGCCAACATTTGTAATCACAAGTAGGTATTCCCACCTAGAAAGTTGAATTCCATGAGCCTCCTGAACTGTCGAGGCATAATATAACCTCAAACCCCGTCCCTTTCTCTCCTCATCAGGATAACGAGAATAAGTTGTGAACTTTGTGGAGGTATCCTATTGATTACCAAACTGTCTCCATACCCTATTAATAGAAAACCTCTCCATGATAGGGGAAGATCTACCAATGAGAGTTCTACTATAAAACATGAATGAAATCTCTCTCTTCACATCAGAACATCTCTCAGTACACATATACGACCTCCAATCTATGATTGTCAAGTCATAGAGCTTCTAACAGGTATAATTTATCTTGCCCAAATTGGGCTCATGAACATATCATGTGTATCTCTAAATGTAGGGCTATCCATCCCTACAAAACCCATCTGTCACTGGCCAAGATATGGTAAGATGCTCCCATGCCCAGATCTACAAAACCAACACCTCTGTAGCCATACTCCTACCTCTCTGGTATATTACCTCATGAAGCTCTTTGTACATGTTGCACAGTAGGCAAGAACCCCAAGAAAACTTCTTGGGGGGGGGACATCTCCAACAAGATCTAACCCCAACCAAATAAGAAGCCTTGTTAGATCCTATCTGACATCAATAAAAAACCTATCTACTTGGCCATGACACGGGGAAGAGGATAGTTTGTAGAGTAGTGGGTCATCATATAATCCCACTTAAGGTGCATGTACATGATGGAGTGATCTCCAAAAATCTGTTGCAATGCTGCAATACCCTAAGTGGGATCCTTATCATAGTACACAAAACCAAATATAAAATTAATGCAAAGGATCTTGTAGACATCCTTCGGTGTCAATGTGATCTCACTGATGGGCAAATGGAAATTGCTATGCTTTGAATGAAATCTCTCAACCAGAGCAATCAACAAGTCATGGTTCATATGGATATCAGGAATTATAGTGAGATTCCAAAGCCCACACTAGTCAAGAACAACCCTCTCTTGATCTAACAGGTTACACACTAGTTGCATGGTCTGCGGATAGGCGCAATGGAGTTGAGGGTCATTGAACTAAACCTGCATCACAAAGAAACATAAAAGTACATCAATATGCAATCAAATCAAGCAATACATGCAATAATCAAAGAAAGAATCATCATAAAGCAACAAGAATCAAGAAAACAAGTCAAAATGCAAAGTATGATGATTAAACAAAGGAGAAAATTTGACTAAAACATGTCACTATTTTCCATGCGATACAAGGGAGTTCATCATATTATCATACGATAATTCTCACTACACTATATAATGAAACATCATGATCAAATAAAGTTAACCGCATCACACAAAGTAAGGGGAAAATTTGGGAAAATTCATATCATACAAGGGTAAGGATGAAACAAAAAAAAATCTACAAGTGAAAACATAAACTTTTTTTCACCATAGTATCATATGAGATTTATCACTGAACGATACGATGAAGTTTTTGATCGCACGATAAAAGGACAAACAGCAGTAAAAATGTAAAAAAAAACACAAAAAGCATGAAAATCTATAAAACAAGGATGGGATTTGATCACTTACAAGTGGTCTATAGTTCCTCGGTCATTTGTGGCATCTTTGGAGCTTGAAACAATGCTTTTGGATTGGTATAGGCATTTTTTCTTGTAGAAGGGCTCAGAAGTTCTCCAAAAGTCAAAAGTGAAAATAAAATGAAAATGACCCATCAAGGCCCTGTTAGCACTTTTTCTTGCAACACTTACCTAATGATGACAGTATACCTTGTATACTTGGATGCAACCTCTTTTAGGCAAGAGAAAGGCTAATTTCTAAGGATTGGATAATATCCTTCTTCATTTTTGAGCTCAACAGACTCAGGCAGGTTTTACCTTTTAAAGATTACTGATATCTCAGTCTATTTATTTGGTGGATTAATTCATTCACTAGCTATGAACCTGAAACCTCATTGTAACAACTTATAGAACACTTTAGAGATTTCAATGACTAACTTAAAACATAGTACTATAAGCCAGGCTATGGTTTTGAGAAAATAAACCAATGAGTCAAGGATTTGCATCCTTCTTCCTTTTGATTTTAGGAGGGATAACCTAATGATTCACTCTCTAAAGAATCAACAAAGTAGACACTCTCCTACTGACATAAGTCCTTAATGAGTTCAGCTCATATATTTTAGTAACAGGTATGTTTGAAATAATTTTGAATGTTTTGAAAACATAGGTGATGATAGATTACCAGAGTCAGACCTAGATCAGTGCCTATCCTTTGGGTTATAGAGTCAAAAGCTTGAAGTCTCACATAAACAAAACATTGTAAGCTGCCTTACAACCTACATGCAATTAGGATAAGTTGCCTTACAAATTATCTGATTACCTCTATAATACTGTATCAAATCCTTAAATACTGATATGCCTCCTAAAACCACTCACAAAACTTAGTTCTTTGCATGAAAGAAACTTGCAAGTAATTAGATAGTCACCTTGTAACCAAAATGCTTCAGAGTGCCTTACAATCTTAAGCATAAAAAAGCATACACAAGAAATAAAGAGACAACAATAGAAAAGAGTAAAATTGCATCGTATTTTATTGATGTAATCCTTCTTTCATACATAAAAAAGCTTTGAAGCTTGAAAGAACACAGACACCGATTTGGAAAGACTGATTTTTTTACAATATATTTTCATCCTCTTGAAAAATACAACTCTCTTCTATATATCTCTTCAACCATCTTGGAATCCTTTTAAAAGGATGCTACAAGCTTTGGATGGTCTCAGAAAACCTAACCCTAAAACTATAGAAGAGACAAAAAGAAAGAGAGAGAAGAAGCAGTGGAATGACCAAGTCAAAAAGATGGAAATAGATATTCTTTGTTCTTTTCCCGATCTAGCGACTTGAATCAAATAGTATAAATAGTAGATGGTAGTAGTTATGTCGAATCTGAATGGCTGTGTTTTTAGATTCACCTACATTCTCCTTTTGCAATAACTGTCCTCTTTATCTTTAATAGTGAGGCACCAAGTAGTCACCCTTACTCATCGTCCAAAATTTCTTCTTCAACTGCTGGATTCTTTCTCTTGGGTGTAGTCATCAACTCCCATGCTTTCACTTCATCATCTGATGGCCACTTGAAGTCATGAGTACTCTGTATTTGGACCTTTTTCCTGTCCCATCTTGCATTAGTGATATTCTTGACATCTACTAGAAACTTGTTGATGTCAGTCTCTGCCTTGAAAGCTTTGTCCAATATCTTATTGAACCCTTCTACATCCACGTCTGTCCCTAAAATAAATGCCTCATCACTAGGCATTTTGCTGTCAAATTCACCCCTCCAGGAATTTAAGGCCTTTACTTGATCATCATCTCCCCTTAATGAAGGAATAAATCTATTAAAATTATCAGAAAAGAGGCTTAATTTTACCTCAATTTGATTCAATTTGCCCTTAAAGAATGAGAGAGCAATATTAACTCTTTTAATCTCATCTTCAACTTCTGTCACTATTTCTAGCAAGTCTGATCTCAGGGCTTGTAAAGATGCTAGCTTCTCAAATAATTGCACCCTAGTAGACCACTTAGTAAAATAGGGGTTTAGGATAGCCAAATACCCCATCACCTCTGTGTGCAAAGCTGGCAATTTGTTGTAGGCATTGAGTACAACATCAGTTTTATCTTTTAGGATTTCAATTCTATGTTGTAACACACCCTTTAATGCTCTTAAAGCAATTTCATTTCCCTTCTCTTCCTCGGCCTTTTCCTCAACCACCTCTTCAGACTTTGCTTTGTCTTCAATTTGCAGGGGCTATTTTGCATAGGTACATACATCACCTCAGGTTTTTCTTCCAATTCTTTCATTAGTCTCTTTATCACCTGATCCTATTGGTGTACTTGTATTCTGCATAATTCTCTATCTTTTGCCAATGCACTGGTCTCTTCTACCAATGCGCTACACTTATCAGACAATTGTTTAGTTTTGTCTTCATTCAAGTGAGCCCAGTGTGTCATGATTTGGGATATCTCCAAATCCCCTGTGTTTTGCATCATCCACACCATTTGACTGCCCACCATATTCTCCTGAATATTCACCACTTGGGGATTTTGATCTTTTGGGCACAGGCTCCACATTGCAAAGGCCTGAGACTTTGGGCTATACCCAAATCCTTTTATTAAATCACCCATTTGAACTTCACTAGCCATCTTGAGGTCTGGTTGTTTTCTTATTTGGTCAATTATAAAGGCAGATGCTAAATCCCAGCCCTCAGCCAATAATATTCCACTGCCTAGTACCAATTTCCTGGCATCCTCTAGTGAGATGTCTTCATTTTTAGGATCATAAGTTTGCAAAGCCACCAATGCCTCATTAGTTATGGTCTCCTTATCATCAGCTGTCAGTTGAGCTCTTATTTGCTCCTTCTTATACCATCTCAGGAAGTCTTTAAACTCCTCAGTTTTCACAAAGTTGTCATCATTCAAAAATTCTTATTGATGAATTAGTCTTTCATCAACACAGGCCTTAAGAGGCAACTCAACCTCATCATCTAAATTAGGCTGCTATTTCTTGCCCTCCCTAATTGCTTTTCTCAGGTTATGATCATATAACCTATTGCCAGGTACTAAGGCCTTAGCCTTATCCTTCTTCTTATTTTTCCCTTCAATTGAAGGCTGACCTATCTCTAATTTCTGCCTCTTTGCAGTAGGTCTTCCACATCATCTAGTTGTGTCACTATTGTCAAATCCACAATGTGGCCCTCTGCTCCTTGCAGCTGTGGCACTTCAGCAATATCTTGCTATGGTGGAGCATACCTAGTAGGATGTGCATAATCACTGTCGTCACTACTGTTATATTCAAATTTTGAATGATCAGGTTCTTGGGCACCTTTTTTATCAAGAACAGTATCAAGTTGTTCTATGAGCACATAATAGTTGTCTATCATGGCTTTAATCCTATCAAAATATGGGAGATCAGGGTAAAAACCCCCAAAAGCCATCCCATTTCTCTTTATTTGTCTCTCAATATTTAACAACTCTTGAATCCTCAGTCTTCTTATCTGAATATCATCTTCATCCAAGATGTTCCTTGTTTCATCTTCCTCTATGCATTCACAGTGAACATTAGTATTGGGGATTGTAGGAGTATACAATTTTCTTACCCCTGCCATAAAACCTTCTGGGTCAATATATCTATAAGGGGCTACCCCCATTCTGTATCCTTCCAACCATTGACCCACTACATCGATAGAACCTTTGCCAATTGTAAAGCTAAAAAATTTTAATTGCCTAGGGGTCAAATTCCCCTTCTTATGTGGCGCAAAATGCTCATTGTCCATCAACAATAGCTGCCATATAAACTCCATTGTAGCTACTCTTGCTGGTACATAATATGGTAATAAATGAGGTGGGTGAATACACCCATATACCCTAATGATTGTATAGTTTTATTCCAAGAAGAAATCACCCCAATTATGTTTTCCATCCCATCTATCTATGTAGTCACATGGCCTAAGTAGTTTCATAATATTTAGTGGGATTCTTGTTCTACTGGTCCCCAAACTTTGTACTATTGGATACACAATCCAATTCTGAAAAGCACGATAATCACAGTCCCTTGACATGTAATTCCAAACCCTTATCCAAAATTGGATAGGATTTGGTCCTGCTTGGTAGAACCTCTGAGGGGCCAAATTATCAACATCCATGATTACAAAATTGAAATGCAAAAGGAGATGCAAAAGAATGGAGTAGTGTAAGAAATTGGGCTCCTTCTCCTTTGGGTTTTTTTATCTTCTTCTGAGTTGCAATGAAACCCTCATGCATTTCATCAATGATATGCTGAATATAATCATAGCTAGTATTGGAGTGGACCTCTTGTAAGTCCAACACCATCATCAAAATGCCTACACTAATCTTCTCTGCATCACCATCTATCCCTAGCACTCTGCACAAGGCATAGGCAACATACTTGATGTAGAAGTGTAAATCCTTGTAATAATATGGGTTGGTCCCAGACATAGGATCTAAATACTTTCTTACTTCTTTCAACATATGTTTCAGCAACTGGCTCCTAGCAATACCAGGCTTCAAAGTATATCTTTGTTGCTGCTTTGTCATGTCAATTCTGGTGGACATGGTGTTGTATAAGCTGAAGGCTTGCATGAACGAATTTTTGTTCAATATCAACAGGGCAGTGCCATCGTTCCTTTTGATTATTTTGGAAAAAACATCATAATGACTGGCTAGGTCTAGGAACAAGTCTACATCTACGAGGACATCAGGAACAAGTAATCTGGCTAAACCACAGGTCCAAGGGTTTGACACTACAATAGCCTTATAAAAATTCTTATAAAAATAATTGAAAAGAGAAAAACCTGTTGTTCCTGGAGTAACAACATCTCAGACATCTTGATAATCATCAATGAGCACATTTGCATTTTCTCTTTTGTTCTGAGTCAAACCAGGAAGGAGTCTAAGGAATTCATCTAAATAATTTACTTTTCCCTTGGCCTTGTCTTCCACTTTCTCACTTTCACCACTGGTCGAGGCTACACTGACCGCTCTGCTCATGTCTATAGTGCTTGAATCTCCTTTTCTTTACCGATGTTGAAAAAAATCTATCACTGAGATTCACAGACTTCTCTGTGCACAATTCTCTGAAAACAATGAGCTTTAAACAACAGAAAACCCTACAATTCTCTGAATTTTCACTCTATCAGACAAATTAGCTCTTCACATTTTGGAATTCTAAAAGAAAAGTGAATGCAAATGAATAGACCATCAACTCCTTATAGTAACTATTTGAAGTACATAGCTCATGATTTTCAAAACATCAATTCTGTCTTTAATTCAACATACTATGACCATGATTGAAAACCTAGCCGTAGTTCTCTGAGCGTGATAGGAAAATCAAATTCATAAAACTGAATCCTTGGCAAAAACTTATAAAATTCAAATGAGCTGACATGTCACCCTGGGATTGGCCAAGTGTCATACATCTCAGGTACCCTTTTCTGCACAGCAATCAAAATCTAAGCCTCTGATTAGTCGATGAATGATTCATACTGACATATTTGATACTACCACCTTTTTATAAAATTTGGTCTCAAGTGACTATGCGACTGCACTTATTTTCTCTATCGCTGACCCCAATCCTTAACCCATGATTTCTCTGGAGACATAGCGACTACATCACTTTCCTTACTTTTTCCAACCACAGTCATCATTTGGCGATCACACGACAATGAGAAAATCAAAGTCGCCAATGGTTATCACTAACCCACATTCTTTTCTGAGACTATGTGACTAACTGCTACTGTTAAATTTTGCGGTTATCTCCTAGTCGCCAAATGTCATCTTTCCTTTGCTAGACTGCGCGACTGCCCTTAGTCGCTCGATCACGAAATACAAATGCTAAGTGCCAAAACTTCTAGAGACAATGTGACAAGGCATCTTTTCTTTAATCTATCTAATGATTTTGCGACATACCCTTAGCCGCTGAGTCGCGAGGAATTTTCTCCTTAGGCTCTTTTATTCTTAGACTTGGCAACTACCATAGGATCTTTAATGACTTCATCTGACGGTTGTCGCTTAATCACCAAGTAACTACTCGTACCCTTAAAATCTTCTGAGACTTTGCAACAAATAGAGGCCCTTAGTAAGTCTCATAGTCGCTGAATAAACTTTTACCTTTAAGTGATCAAGTGCTCATTCTTCAAAGTTCGCTTACCTGTTGACACATGTCTTATTTTGATTTGAAAGCTGAGTTATCTGGCGACAACCCGACTGTGCTTTATCCCAAATAGTAAAAGGTTAGTCGCATAGTCTCAGAAGATTTAACTTAACTGGCATCTTTTCTGGAGACTGCACGACTAAAGCTTTCAAATCATACTTAACCTCCGACCCATTTAGCGATTGCACGACACAAAGAGATCGCAATGTCTCATGATAAACCCATGAATGCTGAAAATTTATTGTGACCTCTCGACCTGTCCGTGGGCCCCTTCATATTTTTAGGCCTGTTTAATGATCCCGTGACCATGTGATACAAAGTAAATCGCGAAGTCTCGGAATGATAAAGGAATATTCTAATGTTGCAGGAGACAATGCGACAAAGGCTAATCGCTAAGTCTGGGAGAAAAAGGGAATATGCCACTTAAATTTTGTGACTAAGTGATTAGAATGCAACACATAACTTAAGTGAACCAAAAAGGTAACTGAGAAACATAAGCGAACAAAACCTTAGGGTTTCTTTTCAAATTTGAACACTGAATAAGAGCTAGGGTTTCAAGCCTTTTGGGATATTCTCACAGGTTTAGACTTGAAAACCTGAAAACTTTGACAAGGAAACTCGTGAAGACTAAGGGACTTCTAAATTAAACACAGAATCAGAGAGAGAAAACCACAAGGCTGAGGGAAAGAAGCTGAAACCTAAAATACAACCAACAGGCCCTTTTATAGCCACTTTGACCTAATTTTCAAAGTCATTGGATTGCATTGAAAACAAAACCATTACTTAATTTGGGTGTCCTGAATCCATTTTCGAGAGCAAAATAGAAAACCAAATATCAAATTTTAGGTCAAATGCCTCAGTCAAAATTTGCAGTCAAACACTGTTGACCACTAGCACAATCAAGCTTCTCATTCAAACCAGTCAAGAATCAATCCAAATGCAATCTCACCTAATAAAAGAAACATGATAAAACCATGGTCAAATTGAGTTAAATCTAGTCAAATATTGGTCAAAATAACCTCAATCAAGCTTGAAACTTAATTGCACTAATTTGTCATCTCTCTAGAATCAAATTGAATCAATCTCACATCATTCCTAATCAGAAATTGAAACCTTTCTCTCAATAAATCTAATTATATTTTGATTTTGCTCCTGAGGGGGCATGATAAATACATCATAAAGCAATGATAAATATATCATCCATCATCAAGCAATGATAAATACATCATCAAGCAAGAAAATAAAATGCAAAAAACAAATCAAGCAAGACCTCATCGCTAGGGACATATCAACTTCATCAAAATCCATATGAAGTTGAGGTTTCTTGATCTTCCTTTGCACAAGGGATTTTGTCGCTTCACACCAAATTGCTTAGGTAGATGTCTAATCTATTTCAAACCAATCTAATCTGTAGGGGCATATCAGTTTTTTTGAACTGTATCAATCTGATATTGTCTTTATCAGGTAATTAACTTCATTAGGACCCATATCAAGTTAATTACCTCAATCAATCTCTTAACAATAATTAGTTTCATCACTTTTCATCAAAATGGTTAGTTGTCAGCATCATCAGACATGTATTTAGTTTCATTGCTTCACATCAAGCTAAACATCTTGGTTCCTTTCCATCGATCTTCATTCAGTCAAGCTCAGAGTTGGTATCATCAGTCTTCGTCCAATAATGTTTAGAATAAGTGTCTCTGGATCTTTTATCAATTTTCGTTAAATCAAGTTCAAAATTAGTTCTCAATCAAGAATAGTTTTATCACTTCACATCAAACTATTTGACATGTCGACATCAGAAGTTCCTTGAATCCATGCACTTTTCACACATTAATTCAAAGAGGGGCAAATGTAATCACTCAAAATTGGTCTAGTAAAATAAGAGCCCCTAATCTCAATTATTTGGCGTAAAATCATAATCAAAGGAATTTTAATACTAGGCCTAATTATGTGAGTAAATCCAATAAACCTACTTACATAATTAAATAAACAATTAACCAAACCTCAAGGTTATTAAGTTGATAAGCCAAAATCACTTAATAGTCCTAATCTCCTTTTTATTAAGTGAACCCATTCAACACATATGTGTGCATCAATTTCTAATTAAAAGGGAATTAAAAGGAGAAAATTGTTATTTCGTCTCATCTACAAATAAACAAACACAACTTTGACCAATCAAAAATTCTCACATGGATGAATCTCACATGGATTAAGGGAGGAATGCATCTCAACCGCTCTCCATGATCAAATCCTAACCATCCATTCTCGTGAGATTCCTATAAAATCAAGCTCAATCAAGGCATTATGGATGCCTTCTCATTTTAAAAATACATAATGCTCATTTCAAAATAACACACAATCTCATAGTAACATCATAATGCTAAATTTCATCTAGGGTTTATTGTGCATTGTAGAAATTTTAACTTGCATAATATTTCCTCTCTTTAGATTAGGTGCATCTAATTTAGCATAATGGATAATGGTTTTAGTTGCATTATTTGCTTAGATTTGTTCTTCATATTTTAGTTGCATTGTCTTAGCTATATTTTTGAGTAGAGAATGCAATCTTTGGATCATACTCACAATGAATCTTACATTTTGAAGTAGTCTAGTCACTGGTCTATATGCTAAATCTGATAAAAATATCAAATATATCATACTCACCTCATCTAAGAAGCAATAAATCAGTTTCTAATGGGTTTTTGTTTTGTTAAGATTGCTTGAATATCATGTTACTAACCCATGGATGTAAGGATTTATTGAAGTGTTTGTGCTAACCACTTTTCACACACACAAATCTCATTATGTGCCTAATTATAGTCATTATTTATCGTCATTAAATGCATATTCATTTTCATCTAGGTGCATTTTCATTAAGCATTAAATTAAATTGCATCACAATACTGTTCATCATTAAGTGCATATCATAAATATTTAGGTGCATCACATTCACATATAAGTTGCATTTCATTTAGTCATTAAATTAATTTAAGTACACTTAAGAACATTCATTGCATTACATCATTAATAAACCATCATCATATACATAAATCATTGCATGCTCGTATAAAACCATTGCATTCATCCATATCATAAATTGAAATAAACCATCATATAAATATATTCCATCCACTGTCCATCTAACTAAGTCATCCATCTAAGCATCTATACAAGTACATATCCATTTGCATCCATACAAGGACAATTAAGTAATGTAATTGCATCCATACATCGTGCATAGAAAAAACACAAAAAAAAAAAAAACATGCATCAAAATAGAACCATAATGCATCCATCATAAGTCTCACTACATATAGATCGTAAAAATAATAATGTCCAATATGGAATGACATCAAAGGGAGACTAAATCATGAACATCAATAAGGGGGAGAGAACTATATCAAATATCCATATTAATCAAGTGCATCAAGGTACATCAAGATACACCATCAAAGTCCAAAATCAATATCATCAAGAAGCAAGTGTACATCATCAAGAATCATGAAAAAAAATGTGATCTAAGTTTAACCACTATTTGTACCTGCATGTATAGAATGATCTATACTAGTCCCCACATCTAGATCACCTACTGGTCTAGGTGATGGACCTGTACTTTCCTGGCTACTTTTTCCCTATTACATAGCTCATATGTGAGCTACCTTTGTGAGTAAAGGCTGAATCACACCCAGTGATTGTGCTAACTAACCTTGTAATCCAACCATACCAGCTTGTAATACCTGATTATCCCGACTAAGTGAAATAAGAGCAATTGGAGAAACTAACTGAACTACCCGTCTGACTGCACGAGACCCATGAGTTCCCCATCCCCATGGCAACAAAAATATGCCTCTGATAGGATCATTCCCATATCAGCCTCCACCCTGACCTCCATCTTGACCTCCATCCCTACCATCTGAACCTACAACTCCTAGATTAGCTATGATCACTCCACCTTTTCCTATCACAACTCTAGAAGCAACACCACCAACACCTCTACCACCACCTTCACCCTTGGGTTTGTTTCCTCTAGCTCTTCCTCCTCTGAAACTTGCACTCCTCCATCATCGAGGTCAACCATCATCATCATCGTCATCGCTATCATAATCATCAGAATCAGGATCATCAATAGAGGGTACTAACTATAACACCCCAAAATCGGCACCTAACAACCTAATCAATTTTGGTGCATTTTCTAAATCTTTGAAGTCCTATTGTATTAGGCAAATTCTTGTCCTAATTGACTTTAATTGACTGAGTCTCAAATGCAAAAAACCCAAATTTGCATAAATCTGACAATTACATTTAATTCCTAAATCTTAAATGATTATTAGCTAAAATCCCTATGATTAAATGATTTAATCCTAAAGTCCTAAGTGCTTTTAATTAAATCAATTACACCCTCTTTGGCTAATATACATAAAAGGAATTGAAGGGTTATTTTATTAATTGAATGAATTATCCTCAAAAGGAATTCCATAATTCCATATGAAAAGACACTTATGTGTCCATAATTCATTCTTTTATTTTAATAAACCCTGCTTATTTGTCTCAAATGGAGAATGAAGAGACAAACGTTTCTTTTCAAGAAACTCTTCGTCCTCTCTCTTCGGTTTTCTATAAATGAGACCTCTTTTCTTCATTGTGGGGATCCTTGTTTTTGAGCATCATAACTATAGTCAATTTTAGCTTTGATTTTCATGCTTTTAGAGTACTTTCTTGAATAATTAGCAATTTTCATTGGAATTGAATATAATTGTGTAGCTTTGATTTATCATTTATTTTGTAGA
>MU225591.1:50450-78207 GCA_018584345.1 Thuja plicata | reverse complement strand
GGCAACAGGTCGCCTCAATCACTTCGTAGAGCAAACAATTCATGTTTGTCTTTGCGAATTCATTGATTGAATAAGGACTATGTTGCATTTTATGTTGGATAGAGAGGTCCACATTTAACATAAGACACTAACTCTATCTAATCTATAAATATGGGAAATGGGTGAATAGTAAACCATTTCCCTGATGAAATATAACTAATTAAATGTTTGAAGATGATAAGTTGATGATCACCGAGATGCAAAAGTGAATGCAAGACATTAAATTAGTTAATGTATTGTATTGTCATTGATGTCAACTTGATATAATCTGATTGGTCATACACATATTGTCATAGACTTCAAGAGCTAAAGAGATAAATTTTATGTTATCAGTAAAACATAAAAAGTCAGTATACACCGAGTGACAGTGTGCACTAAGTGACAGTAAACATTGATGGCTAGTGTACACCAATGGACACTATAAACTGAGCAAGTGTCACCAAGCAATTCACAGTGTATACCAAGCACCACAGTAACCGATCTAACTGAAGTTGTTACCAAGGATAACTAGAGTCAATGACTGAGCTAATTGAAGTTGATCACTGATCAGAACTGAAGATAGAGAATGAAAAAACACTTAGCTAGTGGGAGCTATATTCAGAGTTAACTGATTGATTTCTTTATTTTCAATGATCAGTTGAACTAAAAAAAAAAAGAGATTTAAAGCACAGATAACAAGGAGAGATTTTTGGAATAAATATGAAGGAGATCTTTATAGATTAAAGCAAGCATGGCGAGCTTTACGGATCAAGAAAGTGATCTACAATAAAAACAAGAAGATTGAATGATGAAATCATGTCTATATAAAGAGACAAGTAATTCATTATGGAGAGAGGAATAATAAATATAATTCTGGTGAAGATAGATGTCTTCATATAGATTTGATCATACAGGCTGAAGAATAGAGCCAAGAAATTCTGCAGACACCGAACAACAGAAGAAAGAGCATTCACCGAATAGAAAGAAGAAAGAAGGGGATAAAAGAAATTGAAGAGAACATTGATCAGAGAGGTATTATTGGACTAATAATAGATCTAAAAATTTCAATTTAAAGTTGTATTGTTGAATAGATCATTTACTGTTTCAGTTTAACTATTGATTCAGAAAATCTCTTAATTGAGGGGGATTTAACCATCCTTATTGTATTGAGAAATCAAGAGTATCCAAAGATTTTCTTGTTGACAACATAGTGAATGCTAGGTCAAAAGACAAACTGTTAGTTTTGAATCCTCTAACAAGGTCACACTTAACAGTGTGTTTATAACCTTTAACAGGGTTGGTTCTTCACCGAGCTCACTTTAGAAGAGTGAAAATTTTGGGTTACTGTCCCAAGTGGTTTTTCCCTTAATAGTGTTTCCATGTTAAAATACAAGTGTCAAATGTGTATTTATTTCATTGCATTTAGTTTACTTTACACATTACTAAAACTAGATTGGTCGATAAACACTAAGTTTAATTATTGCTACTTGGTAAAGGATAGAAAAAGAGAAACAATATATTCACTGAGTAGTATATATATTTGTTAGAATTACATAAGGCATACATCTTGAAGGACTGAAAGATAAATAGAGAATATTATATTTGTGATATAAGTTTTGGTTGGATTATTAGAATTATTTTTAAGGCCATTGATTCACCCCCCCCACTCTCAGTTATTCTAACATGCCCATAATCCACTACCATCCTTGTATCAAGTGTATTTTCTTGATAATTCCAAAACCTAAGACTAAATATATCCAAATCATCAGGCATTGTTTTAAATTATGCACAAGGACTCCATAAACCTCTCTCACCTTGTACTCAAGCATACACTACCAAACTTTGTGGTATCCCCTAAATCCAACCAAACTGTCATAGAACTCGAGAAAGGAAGAACTTCTCAAGGAAGAAAGGTGTGCATCCAATCCACCATCATGATACAAACATATAGGGAATCTCATCTTGATCCTCTACCCAAATCTCACAAATGAGGTATGGTCGCCAACAACTATGTCAATGTCATTAATTTTCTTTGATAATACTCAAGTTTTCCCAACTGATGCTATACAATGACTCTACACTATACATAGAGGTATGGTTGCCCCACATAATGATCTCTATCAATAATCAATCTAGTCACTGGGAGGTGCTCCTAAGGCTATATCTATAGAAGCACAACTCCTGCAGAAAGTGTTGCACTTCATTAGTAAACCACATGATGAATCTCATGATACAACTGAGCTAAAATATAGGACCCCCATGCAAATCTACAAGGCTAAGAAAGCATATCCTCCATAATTCATCACCAACCAACTAAAAATTTGTGTGCTCTCTGATCTAAAATCATAAATCCGCCAATCAAACCTGCTAAAACTAAGGTAAATGGAACATATCTCTATCACATGACTATCCACTGAATATTCTTGCTGCCAATAGTGTCATCTCAAAAAAGAATTCAGCATGCCTCTCCATCATACACCTGAACATAATATACAAGCTCTCCCATGGTAGGAATCTAGAGAATATGATATACATCCTCAGGAGTAATGATCATCTCACCCTTTGGTAAATAAAAAGTGTTATGATCAGAATGCCATCTCTCGGCCAATGTTATCACTAACCCCCTATTCACACAAAACCAGAGCATATCTAGAAAAAATTAGAGAGCGCACTAACCTATAACCTATCTCTTCTCTCTAGTCAAATTAGGGATCATCCTCAACCAATCAAGATATTGACCTCTCATATTTAGTCTCCAAAAGGAAACATGTTTTCAAGTTCAACACACATCACTCAATCAATCATCAAGGGTAAATTAAATCATCATCATATCATCTATTTTTTCAAAAAATATTTACAACAATATCATTGAACACATCAAATTTTGTTCCTATAGATCTTGAGGACGGAAAATCATCAAAATCAATTCTATTGAATTGACATCAAAATTGATGGGACAATAATTTGTCTATGTTTTATGATAATATTTATACTATGTTTAAAGCATTACCAAGACATTTGTGAACCTTTTTGAACTTGTGATCATGTTATAAGTACAGTTAGAACCACCAAGCCTATGTGTAGCTATTAGTGTCATATTTTGCTAAACATTATATATCTATCACAATATTTCATATAACTATTTGAATGTGTGTTCTAATATTTGGATTTATTTGACTTTTTGACTTGATTATATATCCACATATGCTACTAACCTGCAAGGAAAAAGGAGCAGCTTGAGAGTGGATCGACCACATTGAAGAGGAGGCATTGAAGTCCCAGGTGTGATGGGGAGAACTGTTATGACACCGTGAGACATGCCTGCTACAATGGAGGAGCCATCATCTCAGGGAATATAGGCAATAAATCTGCTATATTTTCTCTTAGCAGTCAATATCTTGTTGAAATGGTTATCCAAACTTTATTACATTCTATCGTGGGCTATTACATTCTCCTTCCTCTAGGGCATGATTTAATCAGACCTTATCTATATGCTTTGAATAAATATCAATCCTCTATATAAATGGATTTGATTGTGAGTTTGTAGAGTTAGTTGGAAAATATATTGTTGTTGTATTTGCACAACAAAGTTACTCTTTCTAGTTTCATGCATTTTATTCATTATGATGTAATCAGTTTCTGAGAATATAATGGAGTGATTTTGGTTTACATTATGTGTTAGTAGTTAACAAAAGCCAACCAAGGGATCCCACTTGGGAGGTGGATTAGATTAAAATAGGTTAGATTTGCTTTTAGTATTTACAATATTTTAAGTAGAGTTCACTATTTCATTCCTGCAACATTATAGCGTATGTATATTCTTGCAGCACTTGCAAGGATAGTTATAGTAAATGCTTTGGGTTCATAGAATAGGTTCCAGTTAAGTTTGTAGTTTTCAACATTAATTTCATTAAGTAGTCATGTGTGTTTACTTTCCTACAGCAATAATGTAGGTCTCTTTCATGTATTTTTCCTTCCTGCAACATAAGTAATATGACTTTGAGAGACTTAGTGCGGAAAACGTGCTATCCCAATTCAAGTATACATCCCTGGGTTGACAATTTAAATGCACTTGATGATAGGAAAAGTAATTTTAGTTTGAATATATTATTCCTAGGAGAGCTTTGTCATGATTATTATTATCTATTGTGGAGTGGTTCATTTTTGGCGTCATGTCAGGGATGGTTTCAAGATGAGAACCTTACTAAGTCATTTTTCATTTTTTAGATAGTTCCCTATTTTCTAGGTAGTAGTAAGCATTCCTGAACTTGCTTCACAAGTTTACGTAATCATTTGCATGCATTGAAGAGGAAGCAGATGAGATGAACATGGCAGATTTCTTACAAGAGAATCTACTAATTTGAAAGAAGAAGTTGAAGAAGTTAAATTACCTTTTATCGATGCAAGTCCTGAATTTCTTGTAGCATCTTCCTCTGAAGAAGAAACTTTTGATCTAGTTGGCCTTCAACCTTTTTTTGAAATTTTGGCCAACTTTCTTGATAATTTCGCTCCAAGAGAACATGTCATTCATAATCCTATAGCTAATGTTCCTTTCTAGGTGCAAATCCATTTCCAAATACCTCTAGTAATGGCACAACCTACCTTTCCATTTCCTCTTCCTAGCCTTATCACAATGCTAACCTCAAAAACATACCCACTACTACACTCACAAAGTTATATGGCCTAATAACTGAGGACCCTGACACCTTTTTGTTTGAGTTTGACATTCTTTATCAAAGCTTTGACTATAACCCTAATGGCCACAATCTCAAGTTGTTTCCAGCAACATTGAAGGAGTTCTCCCTATGATGGTTTATGGGATTAGGAGCTAATGCAACAACTAGCTGGGATGAAATGTAGACTCTATTTCTATATAGAAATACAAAGAGTATTGCAAGGGGGTGACCCGAGAGGAGATGACATTTTTCAAATGTCACAGAAAGAAGATGAAACTTTGGAAGATTATGTTTCACACTTATTGTATAACCTACAGAAGAATACACAAGATGTCCTAAAGGAGGATTCACAAAAACTCATTTTCTTGAGGGGAGTAAATGATAACTTCCTGGAAGCACTGGACCTCATGGATGGAGGATATATATCCCAATCTTCCTAGGATGATCTTAAGAAAATCTTCCTTAACTATTCAAGATCAACTCTAAATAAGGGCAGAGGATTTTGGTCTACACTTGCTAAGGGGAACAACTTAGGCATTTCTAAGCTGGAGATCTCAAACCTGCTATCAGATTTCAAGCAAGACATCATTAATGATGTTGCCACACACTTGGATACCATGACTGCAAAGAATAAGCATGTAGATGTTGAAGCATGGCTAGCTAACTATTTTCCTCACTTTTATAAGCAAAAGAAAGATTGTGGGTGCAAGCTGGTGGCAAACTTGGAGAATCAAGATCTTCCTACTGAGTACATGAAAATAGAAGGAGACAACGAGCAAGTTTTCTTTGTTGCTCAATGTCATCCATGGGATTCAAGACAATATGTGCCTCAGGATCCTTTTTAATTCTCTAATCCTTATAGTAATTAATGGAAAAACTAGAATTATCAAAATCCTTCTCAGTACTCCCAACCTTCTTGGAACAACCAGTGGCCTAACCAATAGAAAAACTAGTGGTCACAGCCTCAAAATCAATGGCAGCCACCATAGGGTAATTGGAAACCATATAACCAATAGATAAGGCCTCAACAATAGCCTAATCAAACTCTTGGTTATCCACCCTTACTGCCTCCAGTGTCTCAACCTGCAATAATGCCACCTCCTGTAGCCACAAGTCCTACTCCAAAGAAAACCCAATTACCTGCTCAGCCACAACCCAATCCTAACAACAAGAAATAATAGAAACAAATGTATACTACTTATACTCAGCAGTATCCTGCCTATGCACTAGAGATATCTGATATCCACTTGAGATCTAGTACTACTCTACCTGCACCTGAACCTCTTGTTATAACAGAAGTTCTAGACATTCCTACAGCATCAACACCACTTCCAAAAGTTACTTTTCCAAATATTTTCCAACCAAATGATATACCAAGTAAAATTTATGTTCACACCTTAGTTAATCCTCCCTTTCCAGAAAGGATTAGCGTGGAAAAACCTATATCCTAAGAAGAAACACCATTTGATATCCTTGACCAGTTGAAAAACATGCATATCCAGATTCCATTGTTTCAATCTATCAAAGATGTTCCTCTTTATGGAAAAATTGTTAAGGAAGCATGCCTCAAAAATTCTAGATGTAAGAAAAAGGATCCCCAAATAGTCCATGTTATAGGTCAACTTGCAGATATTATGTTGGGGAAAATAGTCATACCAAAGTACTCTGACCCTGGAAGTCCTGTTGTTGATCTTATAATTAATGGCCAGTCTATGATAAATGCTCTTTTTGATTTGGGAGCAGCTATAAATGTTATGACTAAGGATAACATGCATAGGTTGAGTATAGAGGGATTGAGAACCACTCCAACAGTCTTACAACTTGTAGACAATTCCACTATAACACCAGGTGGAATCATACATGATATAGCAGTCACATTGGATTCCTGGGAATATCCTGCTAGCTTCCTAATATTATCACCTAAGGAAAACTTTTCTAGTAATACAATTATCCTTGGAAGACCTTGGTTAGCCACCACTGATGCCCATATTAGTTTCAGATTAGGTAATATAACAATTTCAATTGCCTAAGCAATCAAGAAGCTAGCAATATATCATCCTGCCCAACACCAACCAAATTTGAGTGCTCCTATTTGGCCAGATTTGGGAGATGAGGAAGAAGAGATAAATTTAGTTTCTCAACTAATGATGTTACAAAGACAATCCTTCTTGAAAATACAAGAAGAAGATGATGTGATTCAAAGTATTCTTACCAATGAGTGTGTCAGAGAAAAAGATATTTCTGAAAGCTCTGTTCTACAGTTGTGTACCTATGAGAACTATATTTTTCCAACAAGCCCTAATGTTATCCATCAATTACTACCTTGTGAGGTAGCTGCAAGCCAAATCTATGAGGTTTCAATGCTAGAGCTGACAACTAATGTGGAACTTTCTCCTCGTCATAATCTTCATGTTAACAATAAGTTGCCACCATAATAATCGGCATTGTTAACTCAACTACTTTGTAAACATGAAAATTATTTTGCTTGGGATTATAGATACATGACAGGATTGAACTAAAAGCTCTGCACACATAGAATCTACATCAATAAAGGTAGTCTACCACTTCACCACCCTCAAAGAAGAATTAACCTAGCCCTAAGAGAAATAGTAAAAACTGAGTTGCAAAAGTTGCTGGATGCTAGTTTTATTTATCCAATCTCTAATAGTAAATGGGTTTACTACTCTATATAATACCTCTTATAGCTAAGGATTATGCATCCTTTCTACTAGAAACAATACATTGAACCCATTAAATTATTGACCAGGGGTGTAAACTTGAAATGGTGACAACAAAGTATATGCTCTAATCTGTTCTGAAAGCCATCATTATTAAATAGAAAATACTTGAAAGGAACTGAACTAGGAATTGAAATACCAATAGTGTAGTCTAAAGATGAAAAGACTTGTTGAAATAGTAAGCTTAATCCTATGCTATAGAAATGAGAAACTAACTAACTGCCTTTGTTGCAGGAACAACCACTGGTACTGTTACTAGTGGTTGCAGGAGCAACAGAGTCCTACTTGCTTCAAATAACTTGCAACCTACTTACTAAAATAACTACAAATTAGATTCACCTCCCGTGTGGGCCCCCACAGAAGTGTGAATAAACAAGATCTCAGAAACTAGAAGTTAAAGCTCTCATAATTTATTCATAAAACATGGATTACACAAGATACATAAAATAAGACTCTATATCTCTTTCTGAATTACAGTGGAGTACTGTAATAACAACTCTCTATCTATCGAGTGGCTACTGGGAATAAAACTTCCATCTTTATTTAACAATAATTTTAAACAAACTCCTATTTACTAGGACTTCCCCAACACTAGGGATATGGCAGTCATCAAGAACATGACCAACAACTTAAACTAAAGGAACAAACTACATTTATACATTCATGAATCTAGGAACATGATGCTGCTAGATTTACTCCATCCTGACCGCTTTAGCTGTGATTTAACCGCAACAGGACTCTTTCTCACCCGTGGTAGTAGAACCACTACGAGCTCCGCAATGGTTGATCCTTTCAAAGCGTTTACTCTGTTCATCATATGTTGACTCCTTCCTTACTCACGGATCCATTGCCTCTACAAAAGGGTTAGCACATGCACATATCCAAGACAAAGAATTCATAACAAGTTTATTTACTACCTTGCTCTTCATCCTATGGCTACAAGAAACCCACCCGACTTTAGGTAAGAAAGAAAGGTATCAGATTCAATTCCATATATCCATACACACATAGATAGCATATTATAAAAAATTTCAAAAACATTTCACATATATCTGCATTCACCCATAGATATAACAGTTCTAAGATATTCAAACAGTCTTGGAAAGTATCATGAAAACATATAAAGTCTTTCAAAAGTAATCATAAAACATATGAAAACATAGAACTATCAGGCCCTATCTTTGCCTTATCATTCCCCCCATCTTAATCCTTTGTTGGCCCTCAAGCAAAGAGGTAGTTCTTTAGCCTAGTGTGCATTCTGAGATCCACAACTATTTTCTGACCAACCCCTCCATCAGTAAAACTCCAGTAGAAACCCTTTTTGTCCCTGTATGCTTCCCACCTTCTGACCTCTACTGACATGTCATGATTTTCCAAGCTTCCTGAATTAGGGAGAAGAGGTGAAAGAAGGAGAGGTGGTTGGAACGTTAATGGGAGCCAGTAACTTTTCCTTTCTCTACCCAACATGGCATACCAAGGAGCATGCTTATTTGCCATTGCAAAATTAAGGGGTGAATGGGAATCCTTATTCCTCATATCTGCGGTTATAGTGATCCAGTGCCATTGGAGGGATTTTGTAGCCTCAGCTAATGTTTTTTTGGCCATTTGAGTGTACTCATTATAGGCTACATCCCTGAGAGGGTTGATGATCTTTTCCCCTAGGTCTGACTATGCTAACTTCATCCAGTGGTAATAGCATGTTTTGGGATCTTTAGCCTCTGGCTGTAAGTGTAGAGGAATTTCATCCTCTAATTCCCTATAAATTTTAGCCTGAGACTCCCTACTAATCTCATTCTGCTTCCAGGACATAAGTGCCCTAACCTAGATATCTCCGACATAGGGTAGTGGATTCCAAATCCTATCGTTAGGTACAGCTAGATTATGCAGGAAGAATTCACACAATAAGTTTTGTATGGCTGCAGGAGAATTATGGAAGGCTTGAAAAAACTGATTGGGCTCATTTAACAAAGGAGACTTGCCCCTAACTATATTGGTCAACTAATAATTCAATAATTGTTCTTTAAGAAAAATGGCATATACTAGGGAAGGGGACCTACAGCTCATTAGGTCAGGGATAACTGACGTTACTTTAGTCAATCTTTCTTGGAGTTGTGCTACCTCTTCCTCCTTTTCTACCAACTCTTGAAAAGTTTGATCAATAACCCGGTTTAAATATTTCTTCTGCCTTTGCCATTGTTCTCTTTCCATGATTAATTGGTTAACTAACCGAAAAATAATAGAGAATGGAGTTACAGGACAAGGTACCTCTGGCAGATCTCTTTCATCATGTTTTTCTCCTGCTGATCCATTATCTCCTGTAGCTGCATTTCCTGGAAACTCTGAATGAATGATGATGGCCCTCTCTGAATTACTATATTGCTGAGCTATAGCAACTATTTTTTCCAACTCATGATCTAAAACTTGCTCAACCATCATGTCAATGCTAGGGTTTTCTTCAAACAGAGCCTCCCCTTCTGCGGCAGGAGGTGTATTCCCACTCGTAGCAACATCAGAATTGTCTTCAAATAAATGTTGTTCTACAATTGCAGGGGGTGATTTTGGCATACCTTCATTAGGAACAGGATCTCCCTCAGAGAAGTCATCATTATTATCTACTTCCATGAGACCATCACTGATTTGGGTTTCATGGGTAGATGAATCCCTTCTTTAGAATCTAAATTCTTGCTCCTCAGAGGTGGAATCATCCTTAATCATTACACATTCCTTGTCCCCAACAACCTCAAAAGATTGTTTGCCACCTAATGGTTCTCCTGACTTAGAGGATTCAAGGTTGACTGTTGTATTCTCTGGTAGCATATCTGTGGCCATACCCTTTTTTTTCCTGTTGATTCTTCGTAAAGGAGTTTCCTCCTTCTTATTAGCATCCTTTCACTTTCGTGAAGTACCTGAAGCTGTGGGATCTGCTTTCTTATTAGAGGTAACCAACTTCGCCTTTTCCTTTCCTTTCCCAGTAGGGGTATTAGTTGTATTGTCAGAAGGAGGAACAGTTTTCTCCTGGGCTTCTCCCTCAAAATTTTCCTGGTTGCCCTTGTTTTGGGATGACCCAGATGTAGAAGCTTCAGGAGGACGCCTAGAGTTTTTAGTCCTAGGCTTCCTTGTTGAAGATGAACCTGCTCCTAATTCTTCAATGACTTTAAAAACTCCCTACTCTATTTGGATTCTTCTGCCAACCCTACTCCCTAATGGTCTTAGGGTTTCTTCTAATTTCCCTTCTAAGAATTCTTCCCATGTGACATTAGGGTAATCTCGCAATGCTCTCTCTACTATAAGCTTAATGAGACAATTATGGGAGACAGTGTTAGGCTTACCTTCCTGCACTACCGCAGCTCTTTTCTGCAGAATGTTGTAGAGGAAATTTGGCACGTTGATAGTTCTATTGTCATGCCTCAAACAACTCAGAAATTTGAAATGTATTTCATGTAGGTAGGCTTGTCGACCCTCACAGGTGAAATATTTGATCACAAAAACTGCACACTGCTTGAAGGTTTCTGGCAAAAACAATCTGTGGGTGCCTTGTTTCTTGTTAATCTCCAGTGGTGGGTCTGCGTATAGAGTAAACTGTGCTCTTGTGGTTGTTAGGTCAAAATTCTCTGAAAACTCCTCACCTTCCTATGGTAACCCCATTACCTCTGATACAATTTCTTGTGAAAATGGTACCCTTAGTCCTTTAACAGTAGCTACCCCATCACGGAGTGTGCTCAAGAATTGTGATGCTACCTCCTCATTCTGATTAGTGAGCTTCAGAATGTAATCCATCCATCCTCTGGCTTGGAATAATAGCCTACAGTCTTGATTATTTAACAGAATTTCATGAACCATGGGTTCAGAATGGATTAAATTGCCACCCATGTTCCACAGATTTTAAAGGATACACAGCACAAGAATATAAGCAATGCAGAGACATTTTACTAGCTATACCAAGAAATTTACAGAGAAGGTCAGAAAAACAAAGTTGTAGAAATGAAATGGAAAGTTCTGGACTTCAAGATTTCAAATGCTAAATGAAGAAATAAATGCATATCTATCATATCTTCAAAGATTTAACTATTCATGATTACTCAACAGACATCTATATGGACACCTTGGTTGGCTTATTTGTGTGAAGTTAATCTCTCATTTGGAGGTTGTCCAATCAAGGGTACAACATGTAATATTTGTGACAAGTGTTTAAAAAGTTTGAAAAATATATCATACAATATGTGCATAGTTATATAGGAAAAATCACAGATTTTCTATCCCCCCAACTGAAGTATGCCAAGGGTCCCACCATGGTGCATATGACGAGAGCGAAGCTAAAAAAATGTATTAATGAATTAAATGCCAAGGAAAGTACACATACCTGATGACGTAGCGGCAGCTCTGCGAAATGAATGGAGTAATTACCATTTGATGTTGGGAAATGATGAGGTGGGAGGGTGGAAAAAAAGAAAGAATGAATTGAATGTTTATTGCAGAGAAAGGTACTTTCTGAAAGAAATTAATAATTATGGGGTGATGTGACTAGTGTTTTAAAGTGAAGACTGAATATGAGCGAGGGGCTCACATTCTTGTGTTGTAGGAGGGGCGTGAACCACAGTGCTGGAAAACTACTATAGGAACTTAGTTTTTCTCTGTGGTTTATGGTACAGCTTGAGTCGCTGGCCATTAACCAGTAGCTTGAACCGAACAAGGTCAACGGTCGACAACTAGACAACACCATTTGAAAATATAGCAATTATTTCATAGGGTCCTAACCAGGAAGTTTGGAACTTACCAAGGGTGTGTTGATATCTAGAGTCGTACAAGAGATCCCAATCACCGATGGCAAATGTTTTATCTTTTATAAACTTGTCATGCCACTGCCTTCTCTGTTGTTGCACCAACTTAGTGTTAGCTAAAGCAGATTTCTTCCATTCATCTAGTTGGTTCAGGGTGAGAACACGGTCCTGTTGGGCTGTAGTGAGATCAAGATTGAGCTCTAATGTTTTTCACAAGGTTTTATGTTCAAACTCAACTGGCATCATTGCCATTTTTCCATAGACTAGCTGGAATGGGGTGAATCTTGTAGTAGACTTCCACGTAGTGTGGTAAGCCCACAATGCTTTAGGAAGCCTAGCTGCCCAATCCTTCTTATGAATAGCCACAGTTTTGGTAAGAATGGCCTCCAATTCATGGTTAGTGACCTCAACCTGACCATTGGCCTATGGATGGTAAGGAGAGGACTTGGCATGATGAATGTTGTATTCCTCCATCAAAGCAACAATGAGGTTGGAAGTGAACTGCGCCCCTTGATCAAAGACAATTTCTCTTGGAACACCAAAGTGAGTAAAAATGCACTCATACAAGAACTTAGCAACATTATTGTCTCATGGATGTTTCATTGGTTTAGCTTTGGCCCATTTAGTAGCATAATCTGTACATACCAAAATGTAAGACTTACCTTGAGAGGAAGGGTCAATGGGGCTAACAAAATCAATGCCCCACTAATCAAAGGGTGTGACCACCACCTGTGGCTACAGGGGCATCTCATCGATCTTAGTAGGCCTTCCCATTCACTGGCATTGATCACATTTCTTGGTGTACTGAGCGGCATCTTTGTGGAGAGTTGGCCAATAATATCCTGTAGTCAGAATTTTGAAGGCCATCCTTTTGGCTGCAAAGTGGCCACCGCATGGTTCATTATGACATGCCCAGAGGATGTCATAGGTCTCATCCTCATGAATGCATCATCTCATAACTTGGTCTAGGCCACTATAAAACATGAAACCAGCAATCCAAGAAAAGTTGAAACTCTTCTCAGCTAACAGCCGGCATTCCTTAGAAGAGAAATGGGCCGGAGTGCGACTAGTTGTGAGATAATTGGCAAGATCAATTTACCATGGATTGTGTGCTTGCAACAGGAACAAATTTTCATCCACAAAACTATCATCGATGGTTGCAGGATCATCAAGAACATGCAAGTGAGAGAGAAAATCAGCTACAACATTGGCTTTCCTGGGCTTGTCGATGATTGTGATGTCAAATTCCTACATGAGTAGTAACCAACGAGCCAATCTTCCTGAGATAGCTGGTTTATTCATCAGATACCAGATTGAAAAATGCTCAGTGTGGACAAAAATCTAATAACCAGTAATATAATGCATGAACTTGTTTAGAGCATAAATTATTGCAAGAATCTCTTTTTCAGTCACAGTATAATTGAATTTGGCGCCCTGCAGATTCTTGCTAATAAAATAAATGGCGTGCTCAATTGCATCTTCTTGCTGACCCAATATTGCCCCAATATTATAATCTAAGGCATTGGTATGAATGTGGAATGGTAGACCCTAATTTGGTCCACGTAGTACTAGTGCAGTGGTTAGAACTTCCTTCAGCTGTAGGAAAGTCGTATCACACTCAGAATTCCAAGTAAAATTAGAGTCCTTTTTTAACAGATTATAGAGGGGAGCTGCAATCTAGCTAAAATCCTTGATAAACCATTTGTAATACCTAGCATGGCCAAGGAAACTCTGAACATCTTTCTACTTCTCTGGTGTTGGAAGAGTGTGGATGACTGAAATTTTGGCGGGGTCAACCTGAATGCCATGTGAAGAAATAAAATGTCCCAACACGACACCTTCTTCCATCATTATAAAGCACTTCTCACTATTGAGCAAGAGATTGTATTCTTGGCATTGTTGGAGGACCTTATCCAGATTGTCCTTGGCTTCATCGAATGTGTGCCCATAGGTAGTGAAGTCATCCATGTATATTTCCATGCAATCAGAAGATATGTCTGAAAAAATACTGATGACTGCACGCTGAAAAGTGGCAAGGGCATTACATAGGCTGAAAGGGAGGAAAAAATATGCAAAATTCCCCCAAGGATAGGTGAAAGTAGCTTTCTCCTGATCCTCAGGAGCTATTTGAATTTGGTTTTAACCACTGAACCCATCCAAGAAGGAAAAATACTTCTTTCCTGCTAGGTTGTCTAGGACTTGGTCTATAAATGGGAGTCAGAAATGGTCCTTTTTAGTGGCGGTATTGAGCTCACTATAATCCACACAAACATGCCATTTACCTCCTTTTTTTGGCATGATGACAAGAGGTGACACCCATTGGCTGTCAAAAATTGGATAGATAAACCCAGCATTAAGGAGCTTTTGAAGCTCAGTTTTGACTATATCCCTTAGGATAGGGTTAACTTTTCTTTGTGGTTTCCTAGCAGCTTTATAATTTGGACTTATGTAGATCCGGTGGGTACAAAGCTTAGGATCTATCCCTTTCATGTCAGTGTAATCCCAGGCAAAGGCCTATTGGTTTTCCTGTAGCAGCTGCAGGATATCCTTTTGGTGGGGTAATGACAGGTTAGAGCTGATATTCAATTCCTTGCCAGGGCTGATTTCCATTTTTTTGACCTGATCCATCATGGCTAACTCAGTAATTGGTGGTGAAGTTAGTTCATGGGGTAATAGGAGATGAAGACAGCTAGAAGACAGTGAATATGAAGATGTATTTGGAGTGGTCAAAATAGTCTCTAAAATATAGTCTGATTGCGGACACATCTGGGAATCTATGTCATAGTCATTAGTGAGGATAGATGAAATTATCTCATCTTCTTCCCGAGAGGCTAGAAACGGATCTCTTCCTATTACCATGAGCTGCTAGATTGAGTTTTTTTTTAGAGCAAGCTCATCTAATTTTGGCCACATGGCATCCTCATCCTTCAACATAGGTTGAGCAGGGGAGTAGAGTGTCAAGTTTTTGGTGTTGACGCCGTTCGAGATGGTCATCTTTCCTGACCGGCAAGCTATGAAGGCATCAGTAGTGGCCAACCATGATCATCCTAAAATCAGAGGGTATCCACCCATATAAGCTTTAGGGGAGAGAATCACAAAGTCTATGGGATATTCCCAGGAATGTAGGGTGACTATCACATCTTCAATTACCCCATCAAGTTTAACAGCGGAACTATCAGCTAATTGCAAAATTGTTGGTGTGTCACGGAGACCGGCAATGTTTAGGTTGGATAGGACTTCTTTGGTCATGACATTTATAGATGCACCTAAATACACCAAGGCATTGGGAACTTGTATACCTTGGATGGTAACTGTAGCCACAGGACTTCCTAGATCGACATACTTAGGTACAGACAACTTGTTTAACATAAGATCAGAGAGCTGGCCGATGACATGAATGGTCTTGGGATCCTTTTTCTGCCTTCTTGGTTGTTTAATGCATGCCTCCCAAATAGCTTTAGTATAGGCAGGGACTTCCTTGATATCATATAGGAAAGGAATCTTTACTGTTATATGCTTTAATTGATCAAGTAAGTCTGCTACAGCACGGTTTACTATGGGTTCAGCTTGTTGAGCTAATCTTTGAGGAAATGGAGGCTCTTTGGCCACAGGAGCTGACATGTCTTCATGGTCAACAAGAGGCTCCTCTACTTTGGTTATGATAGGGGGTTTTGGTGAAGCAAGGGTAGTTCCTGATCTGAGATGAATGTCATGCAAAGCATAGCTCTGTTGCTGAGCTGGTGGCTTGTTATTGGGATTGGGATTAGGTTGTGCGGGTAGCTGTGGTGGTTTAGGAGGATTATTAGCTGCTATAGGAGGAGGCATGAGAGCTTTTTGCTATGGAGGAGGCATTATGGCTTGCTGATTGGGCTGATTAGGCCATTGATGGGGTTTTTTCCACCCTTGTTGGGGCTGTTGCCAACCCTGCAGGGGCTGTTGCTAACCCTGCTGAGGTTGTTGCCAACCTTTCTAGGGCTACTTCCAACCTTGCTGGGGTTGTTGCCAACCTTGCTAGGGTTGTTTCCAACCCTGCTAGGGCTGGTTCCACCCCTGTTGAGGTTGCTAACAATTATTATATCCTCCAAAATTATGGGGACCCAAATTTGGGAAACTCTGCCATGGATTATTATTGCTAGGAATTTGAAGAGGGTCTTGAGGCATATCTGGTCACGGGGCCCATGGCCTGCATTGAGTGACATATATTACTTCCCCATTCTCATCGATAGCTTTGAACTCCATAGGAATTGGCTGGGACTCTACATTTGCAATGGTCTTGCATTTGCAGCTCCTCTTTTTCTCCCTGCAATGCGGGCAGTATTCTGTGAGCACTGCATCAGCATCCTCCTTTTTGCATGCTTGCATGGTATCCAACTGAGTAGCGACATCATTGATGATGTCCTACTTGAAGTCTGATAAGAGATTAGAAATCTCTATCTTGGATACCCCAGAGCCAGCGGACTATTGTGGTAGGTCGCAGATTCCTCTACCCTTCTTGACAGTGGCCCGGGAGTAGTTTAAGCAGATATTTTTGATATCATCCCAATTTTTTTGTGTAACATCACCTCCAGCCATCAAGTCCAGAGCTTCAATACTTCCTTCATTGACACCTTTAATGAAAATGTGTTTCTGAGAGTGCTCATTCAGTTGATGCTGAGTTAACATTACGCTGTAGGTTGTACATGAACCTCGAAACATAATCTTCCAGGGTTTCATCTTCGATCTAGGTCATCCTGAAGATGTCATCACCTTTCAAATCTCACCCTCGATAGTATTCTTTGTATTTGGAAAGAAACATATTGCTCATGGTAGTCCAATCTGCTATGGCATTAGCACCAAGGCCCATGAACCATCGTAGCATGACTTCCTTTAGAGTGGATGGAAACAACTTGAGCTTATGTGCATCAGTTGTATAATCGTAGCTCCTACAAAGGATGTCAAACTCAAATAGGAAAGTCTCAGGGTCTTCGGTGATGAGGCCATAGAACTTGGGCAAGGCTGCAGAGGGTATGTTCTTCAAATTCTAATTTCCTTGTTGAGGCAGAATCGGAAAGGGAAAGGTTGTTTGAGCCATCCTTAGAGGTGGCCTTGGCAGTTGTAAGAGATCTTCTGGTTCAGCAAATAGTTTGTCTAATTACAAGGATTCGTCGAATGATAGTAAGTGATCAAATGCATCGGCAAATATGTTTTCAAATGGTTCTTCGACTTCTATGGGTGCAACTTGGGGTTCCTCAAGCTCAGAATGTAATAGACTAAATGGGTTGGCTTGAGGATCTTAAGGGAGAAAATGCCCAAGATGATCTCTTCTTCTATACATAAAAAGAAATGCTAAACTAGGCCTATAATGACTCTAGGCTAGATTAGATTGAAACCATCCTCAGCAGCGGTGCCAAAAATGATTTCTCTATATAATACCTCTTATAGCTAAGGATTATGCATCCTTTCTACTAGAAACAATACATTGAACCCATTAAATTGTTGACTAGGGGCGTAAACTTGAAATGGCGACAGCAAAGTATATGCTCTAATCTGTTCTGAAAGCCATCATTAGTAAATAGAAAATACTTGAAAGGAACTGAACTAGGAAATGAAATACCAACAGTGTTGTCTAAAGATGAAAAGACTTGCTGAAATAGTAAGTTTAATCCTATGCTACGGAAATGAGAAACTAACTAACTGCCTTTGCTGCAGGAACAACCACTGGTATTTTTACTAGTGGCTGCAGGAGCAACAGAGTCCTACTTGCTTCAAATAATTTGCAACCTACTTACTGAAATAACTATGAATTAGATTTACCTCCCGTGTGGGCCCCCACAGAAGTGTGAATAAACAAGATCTCAAAAACTAGAAGTTAAAGCTCTCATAATTTATTCATAAAACATGGATTACATAGGATACAGAAAACAAGACTGTATATCTCTTTCTGAATTACAATGGAGTACTGTAATAACAACTCTCTATCTATCGAATGGCTACTAGGAGTAAAACTTCCAGCTTTATTTAACAATAACTTGAAACAAACTCCTATTGACTAGGACTTCCCCAACACTAGGGATATGGCAGTCATCAAGAACATGACCAACAACTTAAACCGAAGGAACAAACTAAATTTATACATTCATGAATCTAGGAACATGGTGCTGCTAGATTTATTCCATCGCGATCGCTTCAGCTGTGATTTAACCGCAACAAGACTCTTTCTCACCCATGGTAGTAGAACCACTATGAGCTTCGCAATGGTTGATCCTTTCAAATCATTTACTCTATTCCTCATATGTTGACTCCTTCCTTACTCATGGATCCATTGCCTCTGCAAAAAGGGTTAGCACATGCACATATCCAAGACAAAGAATTCATAACAAGTTTATTTACTACCTCTCTCTTCATCATATGGCTACAGGAAACCCACCCGACTTTAGGTAAGAAAGAAAGGTATCAGATTTAATTCCATATATCCATACACACATAGATATCATATTATAAAAAAATTCAAAAACATTTCACATATATCTGCATTCACCCATAGATATAACAGTTCTAAGATATTCAAACAGTCCTGGAAAGACTCATGAAAACATATAAAGTCTTTCAAAAGTAATCATAAAACATATGAAAACATAGAACTATCAGGCCCTATCTTGGCCTTATCATGGGTATCACCTTTGGTCATAGTGCCTAAAAAGGGGGGTAAATGGAGAATATTTGTATATTATATGGAACTGAGAAATGCCACAAAGAAAAACCTTTTTCCCTTGCCATTTATTGATCAAGTTCTAGATACCTTAGCTGGTAAGAAATACTTCTCTTTTCTTGATGGATACAACGGTTATAACCATATTATAATTTCTCCAAAGGATCAGAAGAAGACAACATTTACATTCCCTTGGGGGACATATGCATTTTTTGTATTACCTTTTGGCTTGTGTAATGCACCAGCTACTTTCCAAAGAGTTGTAATCAACATTTTTGCTGACATATCACATGATTGCATGGAAATATACATGGATGATTTCATTACATTTGGTGTTACATTTGAGGAAGCTTTGAAGAAGCTAGAAAAAGTGTTGATCAAATGTCAAGAACACAACCCATCTCTCAACAGTGAGAAATGTTTATGTTGATGCAAGACGGAGTGGTGTTGGGACATTTCATCTCAAAAGTTGGCATCCAAGTAGACCCTGCAAAAATTGAGGTAATTCTCACATTGCCTACACCTACTAAGAAAAAATATGTTAGATCCTTTTTAGGAAATGTTATTTATTATAGGCACTTCATTCAAAATTTTAGTCAGATAGCTACTCCTCTATACACCCTGCTTACAAAAGAGGCCAAGTTTGCATGGACATAAGCCTGTGATGAATCCTTCCTGCAACTTAAGTCACTTCTGACAACTGCACCAGTACTTAGGGGGCCTAATTGGTCTTTACCATTCCACATATATATAGATGCTTCTAAATATATAATAGGTGTTGTCTTAGGACAAAACTCTAATAACCTTGAAAATGCAATTTACTATATCAACAAGAGTTTACATTACCTAGAGTTAAATTACATAGTTACTGAAAAATAATTACTGGTAGTATTTTATGTTTCAAATAAATTCTGTCATTATGTAATGGGCTATTACATCTTTTTTCATACTGACCATGCAACAATCAAGTATCTTATAAACAAACCTTCCATCTCAGGTAGGCTAGCAAGATAGCTTCTTTTGCAAGAATTTGACATAACCATCATTGACAAGCCAGGGAAATAAAATGTAGTAGCTGATTATTTATCCAAACTCCAGACTGCTGGAAATGATACTACTATGATAGATGACACATTCCCTGATGAACATTAATTTCATATTGTTTTCAAGAGTCCACGGTATGCTGATATAGCTAATTACCTTGCAGCTGACAAAATGCTTACACATTTCTCTCTTAAGGACAAAAGAATTCTTGTTGAGAAAAGCTTTCAATTCTCTTTGATTGACAATACACTATTCTACATTGGTCCAGATCAAGTAATGAGAATATGTGTACGTGAAGATGAAACATATGATATCATCCATGCTTGTCATGATGAGCCATGTGGACACTTTGTAGCTAAGAGGACAACTCTAAATATCTTAACAACAAGTTATTACTAGCCCACACTTCACAAAGATGCAGAATTATACAAGAAAATATGATAAATTCCAGAGGATAGTTCATCCAAAAAAATCAGATGAAATGCCTTTACATCCACAAGTGGTGGTAACATCATTTGATAAGTGGGGCATGGATTTCATTGGTCCTATATAACCTCCATCTAATGGAAAATCCTACATTTTGGTATGAATCAATTATCTAACCAAATGGGTGGAAGTAAAGGCCATGAAGCATGCACATGATCATAAGGTAGTAGAATTTCTGTATGAGGAAATGTTCACCCATTATGGAGTTTTAAGAGATCTTGTAACTAATCAGGGAGCATAGTTCACATCCAATTTGATCATAGAACTCATGAAGGAATAGTATATGAGACATAGGAAGTCCAGTCCCTATGATCCTCAAGCCAATGCTCAAGTGGAAGTTACTAACAGAGGGATTGAAGCCATTCTAACAAAAATAGTTCATCTACACCGTTGTGACTAGAGTAGCCGACTCTTAGAAGTAGTCTGGGCATACAGAACAACGTGAAAGACAACCATAGGGCTCACTCCATTTGAATTACTGTATGGGAAAGTAGCAATGTTACCAATTGAGTTTGAGCATAAAATATTGCGTACTACTCTGGAGTTAAACATTGACCTTCCTGCAGCACAAAGAGAAAGACTGCTACATCTCAACTCCTTGGACGAAATGCAAAAATCAGCATTGGAGCAAACTAAGATAGTACAGAAACATAGGAAGAAGTGGCATGACTCCCATATTAAGAAAAATTAGTTTCAAGTAGGTGATTGGGCATTATTGTATGATTGTAGATTCCAATAAATACTACGCAAGTTGCAGAAAAGATGGCTAAGACCATATGAAATAGACCATGTCTTCACCAATGGAACAGTCCAGTTGACAACTATTGACCCTGTACACTTCAAGCTATTGGTCAATGGGCATCAACTTTGTTTGTATCATCATCCACAGACTAAAGAAGACTTCCTGCAGCAATTCAAGCATACAACTCCAAACAAGAAACAGGTAAAACTTCCTATAGCAGAGAGTGAAAGCCTTCTTCCTGCAACTTCAACATATAATTCCTTCCTGCATGTTCATAATAAAAACTTCATTTTCAAATAAAGTTCCATTCTCCATTCATATTCTATATTATTATTTCCAACCCATTCTATTTCTCTACCTTCCATCCACCCATCCTCCATGTCATCACCTCTTTCCATATTTCTATGCTTTAAATAAGAGCCACCTCAGCTGATGCATGCATCCACCATACTTTTTCCACTCTCACCACCTTTTTTGCACGTGCAATTATCAAATTAAAGGTACAAATTTTCAAATTTCTTTCCACTTTTAGCACATATATTTCAGTAATTATATCTAGTACTGTGATAAATCTATGATTAAGGCATTAAGCTAGTTCCTCACCCCATGCCAAGTGTGACAAGTGTGGACACTTGTCTTCATTTCATAGGGGGCAGGGAAGTGTGTTAAGTTTTCATGTCATTTCTAGTTGTCCCTCTCACTTCTCATAGGATTACCTGTCAACTCAAATCTATACTTTTTCCTTGTCTCATTAAGTCCCTTTACTTTCTCGCACAAGTATCATACTATAATTCCAAAATTATCCCAGATATTTAGACTTGATGTGACCAAAAAGGACATAATTAAGCTATGTGGTAACTCACACTTAAACTTGCAATTAGAGTTATAATTTCTTCTGTAAAAGTGCCATCATTATTGTTTATGTCAAATACAACAAAAAGATTGCAAGAGAAAAATCCATAGTTTCAATAAGTGCAGTTTGAAATCTTAATTCAAGGTGATTTAAAAGGGAATAAGGTATTCAGAAATTACAAAGCAGAAGAAATTGAGAGATTAACAAGATACAACAGACATTTGAAGGAAAATATTTGGAAAAAATGGGAGGGCAGCTATAGTGGCATGAGCTTGTGGTTCATGGTGTTCTTCTCATAGATATTGAAGCAGTTCAGAGGTTCAATTTGTGTGGTTGGTTGGGTTATTTCCTGTAACTAACAGAATTTGATGACGAGGTAGTGAAAAAATTCATGAGTACATTTGAAGAGGGAAAGGAAACTATATGGGGTTTAACAGTTGTCGCAACAAAGGAATACATAGAAGAATTAACTAGATTTCTAGCAATTGGGGAACATTATCCCAATGAGCAAGATGCTAGGTTAGCTAGAGCCCAGATTACTCTTCCTACAGACCCTCCATTGGAGATTAACAAGCAAGGATGCAAATGCATGTCACTCCCTCTAATATTTAATGAGATCACAACACACATTATAAGGTACTTGACCTATGAGGGAAGATTTTGAAATTTACATACACATCATTTCAAATTACTTAGCTATGTAAGGCATAGTCCTCCAGTTAATGTTCCCAATTTCTTGTATAACATGCTAAGTATTAGTGTTGAGGAGACCCACAAGAGGAATGCAAATGATGTCTCCCACCATGCCCTAGTTAAAATGTTAGTTGAAAAATCCCTTAGGGAAGTCTTTCCCTTGCCATGGTCAGAATTTGTTCAATTTAACCCCAGGTTGAGCCTTTTAAGCAACCCAACAATGATAATGCATCACCCTCTAAGCTAGTTGTTGAACAAGCCACCCAAGAAGGGGAACCCAAAAAACTTGAAGAAAATAGACCTTCACCTGCTCCTAAGAGAAATATCCCTACCTCTTCTCAAAAGAGGAAAAAAAAAGATAGGTTAAGGAACTTCTGTTCCTGCAGCTGAACCAAAAAACCCCACAACTTCAAAAGGAAAGGAAATGAAACTGGCTCCTAAAGAAAATACTCCTGCAATAGAGAGGCCAAATAAAGCTTGTAAAAAGAAGGTTGTAGAGGTTGAAGAGACTCCTGTATGCAGAAGTCCTTGGAAGAGAGGACAAATTCCTCAAGTATCCCCATAGTGTCAATATGTTCCTTTAGAACAAGCTGTCGTAGAACCCCATGTACAATATATTCCATATAATTCCCCAACTTGACCTGAAATCCTAGACCTTTCTCAAAATTTAAATGAGAAATGTGATGATGAGCCTGTCATATGCTAGAATGACCTTGAAGAGTGTCATCAGAATTTTCAAGAAAGAAATGAGGAAGAAGTTCAAATTCCTCAATAGTCAACCCACTCACAGAATGCCTTAGTTCCCTATCGAAGGACTTGGTTCACCAGCTATTTAGAACAAGCATGTAAAGAGTAGAGGAGATAGAACAATCAGTTAGAAGAGTGTGGCCCACCTACATTGCAATCCCTTCTCTTTGGCTTGTATAATCAATTTGTTCTTAAAACAATCCTATGGAAGGAAGAAAAGAAAAAAATTCAAAGAGTGATAAACGACCAAAATGAGGAATTAAAATACCTAAAGGAGCAATTGGAGAGGAAAAAACAAATAATGGATCATGCCTTGAAATTGGTTGATTAGATTATCACTTGTAGGCCTCCTCCCAAGGTATACACTATTTGCTTAAAAGAACAATTCCTCTTATTTCAATTGATGATGACCTTGAAGAACATAGATTCAGAGTTCAAAATATCACATGAATTCTATGGTCTATACCAAACCCTTCCTTCCTGGCAACAGAACCTGCTTTGTGAGTTATACCTACACAACTTCATTATTCCCAAGAAAATTGAGTGGAATCCTTTGCTTTATATTGGAGATATACATATGAGGGCATTAATGTCATGGATGAATAATGAAGCAAATTATGAAATACAATTAGACAACTAAATGGACCAGGAAAAGATAGGACCACTACCATTAAGGGTTGAAAGCAATAAGCCCGATGTGCTGCTAAGAGATTGGTTCAGCCTCACTTATGAAAGCATAAAAGTGGAGACTAAGAAGAAGATATTTAAAATTAGGGAAGAAATTTATTTAGAATATCAAGGGATGTCCTACTTTTCTTTTCAGAGAGCCCTGGCTGGTGCCAGAAACAGATAGAATAGACAACCAAAAGCATTCAAGAAATCAGAGCTACACAGTCCTATTAATCTTGAGACAGCAATTCACAGAGCACCAAATTATATCCAGCTGGGTAGACAAATCAGGTGTGAGCTCTGGTGTCCCCTTAAAATTCAGCAATCTATGCTTCTATGGCCTCTTTACAACATCAATGCTACAAAGTTGGATCAACTGCAGGAGGATTATAGGATGGACTTCTGGGAGAAAACCAGAGGGTTCTACTATACCTTTAAGAGTAGAAGGAGAGGAAAGATAGAGGTCGGGGAGTTTAGAGGAATTGCAAAGAAATGTAATGCTTGAGGACAAGCATTTTACTTACAGGGGGCAAATGATGGGACAATAATTTGTCTTTGTTTTATGATAATATTTAAACTCTATTTAAAACATTACCAAGACATTTGTGAACCTTTTTGAACTTGTGATCATGCTATAAGTATAGTTAGAACCACCAAGCCTATGGGTAGTTAGTAGTGTCATTTTTTGCTAAATATTATATATCTATCGCACTATTTCATATAACTATTTGAATGTGTGTTCTAATATTTGGATTGAGTTGACTAGTTGACTTGATTATATATCCGCATATGCTACTAATCTGCTAGGAAAAAGGAGCGGCTTGAGAGTGGATCAAACACATTGAAGAGGAGGTGTTGAATTCCATGATGTGATAGGGAGAACTGTTATGGCACTATGAGACATGCCTGCTACAATGGAGGAGCCATCATCTTAGGGAATATAGGCAATAACTATGTTATATTTTCTCTCAGCAGTCAATATCTTATTGAAGTGGTTATCTAGAATTTATTACATTATGTCATGGGCTATTACATTCTCCTTCCTTTAGGATGTGATTTAATTAGACCTTATCTATATGCTTTGAATAAACATCAATCCTCTATTTAAAGGGATTTGATTTTTAGTTTGTAGAGTTAGTTGGAAAATATATTGTTGTTGCATTTGTACAGCAAAGTTACTCTTTCTAGTTCCGTGCATTGTTTTCATTATAATGTAATCAGTTTCTGAGAATATAATGGAGTGATTTTGGTTTACATTATGTGTTATTAGTTAATAGAATCCAACCAAGGGGGCCCACTTGGGAGATGGATTAGATTAGAATAGGTTAGAGTTACTTTTAGCATTTACAACATTTTTAGTAGAGTTCATCATTTCATTCCTACAACATTATAAGTTATGTATGTTCCTATAGCACTTTCAAGGATAATTATAGTAAATGCTTTGGGTTGATAGAATAGGTTTAAGTTAAGTTTGAAGTTTTTAGCATTAGTTCCATTAAGTAGTTGTGTGTGTTTACTTTCCTACAGCAATAATGTAGGTCTCTTTCATGTATTTTTCCTTCTTGTAGCATAAGTACTATGACTCTTTGAGAGACTTAGTGCACAAATCCTATTGTCCCATTTCAAGTATACGTCCCTGGGTTGACAATTTAAATGCACTTCATGATAGGAAAATTAATCCTTAGTTTGAATACACTATTCTTGGGAGAAGCTTTGGCATGATTATTATTACCTATTGTGGAGCGGTTCAAAAACAACATCAACTCACTGATTAGACTAGCATCTTACAAATTTACTTTAAAAAACATCATCAATTTTGAGGAATCAATCATCAAAAACTTGAGTTTTCATAAACAACTTGATCATGATTTTTTTTGGTAAAAGTGATGTTCTATTTTGCAAAAGGGACTAAATGCAAAAGCGATGCAGAACTTTGTCTAAGCAATGCAGAAAATTAAAAGCAACATAACATATCAGAGGCGACATTTTTTTCACGTATGTGATGAAACTATTTGCAAAAGTGCATTCACATGCAAACACAACACAAAAATATGCAAAAGCAATGTGCAATTGAACCTAAAAACCCTAGCAATAATGATGAAACAAAGGGTAGACGTGATACACAAAAGCGCACCAACGACAAAAAATGGGGTAAATGCGACAAAATGGTAGTCACGGCTCTAAAAATGCTAAAAATAATATTAAAATGGGTAAAAATGAGGAAAAAACTAGTAGAGTTTTGAAACTCACTAGATTTTTGTAAGCCTGGGGTCTCTAGAAGCGTCTATCCTTCTCGAATTGGTTCTCCTACATCAGTACAACCATTTTGATTTGCGAAAACACAAAAATGACTCATAGTGAAAATAAAATAGGGAGAGTGAAAATGAATGGTAAAAAAGTGACTTTTACCCCATTAATAGCACATTTTGACCTTTTAAGGGTATGTTTTACCAAATAATTAATAAATGAGCCAATTATTCAAAAAATTCACCAAGGCATAATTTGAACTAAAATTTTGATCAGGAAATCAATCAAAATTTGAAAATTGATAAAAAAAATAAAAAAATCCAAAACATCCTAAAATTATTTCAACTCATTTCCTGAGGGGGCATAACATTATCAGGAATTAGGAATTAATTTTTCACAATCGAGGCACTTTTTAAAATCAGGGACATCAGACATCAGATTATTCTTTGAACCAACGCGCTTCGCGCATTGATTCAAAGAGGGGTAAATATATACACCTAAAAATGGTCAAAGATAAAAATCAATTAAATACAAGACATTAGGACTAATTAAATAAAAAATAATTAATTATGTAATTGAATTAACCATTTGATTACATAGTCAATTAATTAATTAATTAATTCTAAACTTTTTTTTATCGGTAAAAGGCCGAAGCCAAGTAATTTTATTATTCTATAAATTTTTACAAAATTCTCCATTCACTGCGAGCACTGGTAGGAAAGAATGGAGAAGAAAACCTCCAGTCTTGCCCAGGACAATAGTCTAGAATATAGATTACATTGATTTAATTATGGGGGTATTCCCTCATTTACAAGTAAATAAAAAACCTGCCTTATTTACACGGCTTTGTAAGAGGGCATCTCCTTTTTTCTTGGTTCATATAAGTAGGACCGAGGAGGTTATATTTGACATACTTGATGATGACCACCCATGAGGCTGAAATTAGATATAATCCTTGAATTTGGTTCTTTTTTACGATCCCATATATTTGGAGTTCATTGCTTTCCTACACACAAAACCACTAGTAGAACCCTTTCTAATGCTATTTGATATTCATCAACTTGATAAATTTTAATCATATGAAATTGTATAATTTTGGTTATAATCATCTACATCCTATTGTTACCAGATTTAGAGAACTTTTACCTCTGTCAAAGCATATTTAAATTCAGATAGTAGTTATTCTACAATCATCACAATGAAGGAAAAAATAATTTAGTTGAGCCCCACTTCATCTATGAATAGATTCCCACTATACAACTAATTATCCAAAACCTGCACATATATAGAAAACATAAAAAATAGTTTTGGATAAAAAGTAAGAATAGTTGTATCATATCTATGTTCCAGTATGTAATCCTATATATATATATATATA
>MU225591.1:11570-40319 GCA_018584345.1 Thuja plicata | reverse complement strand
AAGAGTGAAAACTTGGTAGCATGTTACTGGTGGTTTTTCCCATATTGGGTTTCCACGTTAAATACTTGTGTCAACTTGTATGAATGCTTATGGTTTGTTTTACTGTTATGTTTCTACAAGCTAATTTCAATTGATAGTTAACTGCATGATTAAAGTTGTTGACTTATGCTACTGCTGCCGAGTAGATCTGTAATACAGAAATTTTTATTTGCTACATCTAGACCTAAGGATAATTGATTCACCCCTCCCCTCTCAATTATTCTAAATTCATTCTAACAGTTATGATCTTTAGAAATAACCTTAGGGATGTTATCCAGAATACAACCATTTGCATTAGCTGAGGCATCCTTGAGGTAGATCTCTTTAAAATAATCCATAGCTTCCTTGGCTATCTCTATCGAATCCTCCATCCAAACATTTCCTTTCCCTTTGATTGAATTAATTCTATTAATACTTCTTCATTTCTTTGTACTGTTATGAAATAATTTGGTGTTCTTGTCACCCTCAGCAAACCAAGTCTCCCTAGATTTATGACGCCAATATATCTCTTCTTTAGCTAATACATCCTCATATCTATTTAACAGTTTTTTTTATTCTTCATAAAGGGTAGAATCCATACAAGTTCTCAGGACTCTCTCATTTAAGGATTTCAATTTTGTTTCAAGTAAGAGTTTTGTCTCAAAAATATTGCCAAAACTTGCCTTATTCCAATCTTTCAGTCTAAGTTTAATAATTTTGAGTTTGTTAACTATCTGGTAAAGTTTTGACCCTGTAATTACTATTTCCTCCCACCAGTCCTTAATCATTTCCAAAAAACCTTTTTTTTTAAGCCACATCTGTTCAAATTTAAAAGGATAGTTTTCTGGACTTTTGTCTGTTAAGATTTGTAATTCTACCAGAAAATGATCGAAGCCTAAAACGGAAGAACCTTAGCAGATAAGGTAGAAGGAAGTAAAGAGAGATCTCCTTTAACAAAGAAGTGATCTAATTTTTTAGCTATAAAACTAAATCCTTTCCTTCGGTTATTTCAAGTGTAAACATCATCAGTTGTGGCTATCTCAGAAAGCTAATTCTTATTGATCCAATCATTGAATTTCATGACCGAATTAGATAGAAGGATAGAACCTCCCTTTTTTTTGATAATTTTGTGATTGTATTAAAATATCCACCTATAATTACTATATCTTGACCAAAAACCCTAAATTTTATTTCAATCTCTTTCCATACTTTGTCCTTATCTATACTCTGAATAGGACCATATATATTCATAATATAGAATCTAATGTTTTATCTGTGACTAGATACCCTCCCACAGCACCAGTTAGCATGTTCTTCTATATCTGATAAAGACACCGATCTCAGGTCCCAAATAAATCCCACACCTCCAGAAGCTCCTGAAGCTTCTGAAGATGGGGAACCCCATATTTCTCTAACACCTAGTTTTTTATTAAGCATATTATATCCCGAAAGGTCTAATTTCATTTCTTGTAATAAAATAATATCTGGATTAAAGTTTGAGATACAATGCAGAAGAATGTGTTGTTTGTTAGGGGCATTCAAGCCCCTAACATTCCATGTTATGAGTTTCATAATGCCTTGGGAAGGCACTTCCCCTTCCCAGCATTGAAAATATTAGTAAGTTTAACCTGGCCAGTCACTGCCCCTACAATAGAATGAAGTTCCTTAGAGTATTTCCTCCCCCGCTTACGAAGAATTTTGGCACAGTCAGGAGATTCCTTGCTAGGCAATGAAGAATCTAGCCCAAGTCTAGAGTGGATAACCTCATTTAGTTTATCATCCTCTGCCAAAAAACACCTTAACTCTTCTTTAGTAAGAGGGAAGTCAGGAGCCAAGTCAGGAACCAAACATTCCTCAATCAAGAGTTGTCTTTGCCTTACAACTTCCTCCTCATCACAAATTTCATCCATAAATTTATCCATTAGTTCTTCTACAAGACTTTCCCCTACAAATTCAGAGATAATCCTTATTTCTTCAGCAACTTTGTTTGCATCCTCTATTTCTTCAGTTAAGGGGTCACCTAGGCTATCTGCTCTAGGAATTGGGGTCAAGGAAGCAGGAGGACTAAAAGGAGAGCCTAAACCCCCACCTAAACTAGCATCCACAGAGGTGGGCAAAGAAGAAGCAGGATCCACAATCCAGGATAGACATGGGGACCCTCTTCATTCCCACTATTTAGATAGTTATTCTCAAGGGGAGGAACGGAAATAGAAGAGGCAAAACTAATCAACTGGCTGGATAAGATGAAACCCCCTATATTGGGTAAAAAATCAATACTGACATCCTTTACCATCTTAGATTTGAAATTGACCTAATCAGACAGATTTAAAAGTGGGGAGGCAACCTGGGGAGGGTCAAACAATTTTTTAACCATGCTAACATTTAGCGGACCCACACCAGGAGTACCCAGATCAACCAAATGGCCATTAAAGATTTTGGGAAGGATTATGACTGAGCCCACACTACTGCAAACTTCCAAAGGGGAAATTAGAGCATTAATATCCATACAAACTATGATTAGTCTCTCATAATGTGTATTATCAAAATTGATGAAACCTACAAATTTCCCTAAGTCATTACCAATTTCCCTAACCGAGTCATCATCTGATAGTTCTATATGAAGATTAAATAATTTAATCACTCTCTCTACCATGAAATTCTCTAATTTTAACGGATTGAAAAAGGGTACCCAGTCTAGGATGAAAAACCCTAAATTCCTAAAATTGGGTAAACCCTGCGACAGAAGTTTCTCCTTGAGAGAAAAACTTGAGCAATCAATATACAGGAAGTTATCTTGGAGGATTGTTGTGTACCTTATTATTTATTTGATCCATAATCCACTTTAATATCAAGTCGGCAGAAGCACCGATGCCTTTCCATCTGCAAAACAAACCAAACTCCACTCACATTTGTTGTTGTCTATTCATCATACCATGCTTAATCACTAATTCTCTAGGGTTAGGTCTAGTATTTTCGAAAGACTCCATAGTCTTCCTAGCTACATTTCTATTTTTCCTACTATGCATTTTACCAATCTTTTTAGGGATTCTTCTATGCAGTAGAGAATAAAGCATACCTGAGGATAAGATCGGGCACAGATCTACCAAAACCTCAGAACTCCACATCAAAGAATCATCAAGATGACACGGAGTAAAGGAACCCATAAATCAATTCTCAAACTTTTTATTGGGGAAGTCCTCATGAAGTAGATTAGGGCTCATATTGCATCAATGAGGAGGAGAATATAAACCTGGTTTATTCATTTGGACACAATTGTTTTCCAGTGATGAGAACAGCCTCCCTCGAGGAGAAGCCCCAGAGAAAAACCTGGTGGAAGAGGCTAAAGAGTGAAATTTATTGGATGTTTGCAGGGAGAAGGGAGCAGAGAGAACCCTTCTTGAACTCTAACATGATTTTGAAACATGATACCAACCCTGGAAAATATCTTCCGCCTGGGAATCCTGAATCGCAGGGCCAAAAACATATTTGAGCGCATATTTGGTATAGGAGAAGAATTTCACTTGCAAATCTAAACTATCCACGGAGAAAATTTTAGGTCGTGAAAAAGCAGTGCAAAAAAGTAGAGACATCTTTCTCTTCCTTAATAATTAACAAAGTAGTATATGGTTTTAATTCTAAACTTATTCAAATATCATAATGGCTAATTTAATTAATCCATTTAAATTAAATCCTCCTAAAAAGTTTCACCTACCACTACACGATGAAAATCAATTAAACCAATGGGAGAAAAGAACCAAGTGCACATGGATCACTCCAAGGCTTTGAAATCTCGACCATTTAATCTAAAAAGGGAATCGTGTCCACTCAAAGGGGAAACATCATCAAACTGAGCCTCAACTATGGCTTGATCATGGTTAATCTAATTCACCCCCTACACCTTGGGAAATCCTATAAATAAGATGCATAATTAGAGTAAAAGGATCCACCTTCATGTACAGTAATTGCATAATGCTGGTTTAAGTATTCTCTTCCATCAAAGCATAGGAAAAATGTTGATTTGCATATCCATCATTCATTTTGAGCATGTTATAATGGAGGATTTGCATCATAATATAGTAATTTTGATGATTTAGAATATAATTTTCATCATATTGAATTATGATTTTCTAGGTCATCAGTTGAGGATCAAAATTTTAGTTGAGAGCATAATTCAAGTCCCTAGAACTAGAGATCCATAGAATGATCATGATCTATTTCAATTCAATTGCTTAACTATTTGTTCATATTAATTTTGAATTGATTGATCATAATAATTTTCTATGAAGGTTTTTAGTATTTAAATTACACACACGGAGATTGAATAAGCTTTGATTCAAGATTTGATTGAACAGATTATTCTCTAGGAGTTGATTAAATTGAGTTTGATTTGGGACATGGTTGAATGTGTATTTATTTGGGACTTAATTGAATGGGGATTGATTTGGGCCTTGGTTGAATAAGGATTGATCTGGGATTGGATTGAAATTTGTGTCTATTTGTTTGAAATTAGTTTTTCATGTTTATTTTGTGTGATGAGAATTAGTATGTTTGTTTTTGAAATGAGAGCTTGTATGTTGAATTCTCAAGGTTTGGGGTTTTGACTTTGGATTTTTTAAGTGGTTTGGTTTTTTGTATTGGGATCTACTCTTTTCATTTTTCTTCACTTTTTGTTCTGAGATATCTATTTCTTAAGCTATTTTTAATTTTGGTGATGGAGAAATAGGGATACATGGTAAGTTTAATCCAAATTTTGGGACATGTATAAGTTGGATTGACATGAATGATTGTTTGATTGTGATGAAATGGTCCCATGAGAGTAGGAAGGTTGATATGAGAGTGATAATATTTAAATTAGAGGGTAACCTTATCTAGGATATAAGTATTTCAAATCCATCATTTTTTTTGGACAAAGATCAAGGATGCTTGGTGATGAAATAGGGCTAACGATTTGGATTTTTTGAATTTTTGAATTATGTTTTTTTTGTGTGTTTTCAGATTTTGGGATGAAATTAAATGCAACAAAGGATGACAAATGCAACCCTATATTTTGAGATTTTTGAAAAATAGACAAATGAAACCAAGGATGACAAAATACGATCCATATTTTGGGATTTTTGAGAATTTGAAGACCTTGAGAATGCAAGGCTAGAGATGTAACCCCATCAAACTGAAATAAAGTTAATACCTTGAAGGATTAATGGAAAAAATGAAGGACAAAGGAAAAATGTATAACCATCACTAGACTAATGAGTTAGGGCTTTGACTTGGTGAAAATGAATAAGGACAACATTTTGAAAAGGTTTAAACTTCCTAAAAATAACCTAGGATATAAACTTAAGACTTGGATTTTGGGAATTTCAAATTTTGATTTAGGATTGAAGTGCAATATAAATACATAAGATAAGTTCAATGCAAAGACCTAATATGATGGATTTGAGATTTGATTATGCAAAGACCTAGGTTTGAGACAATGCAAAACAATCAACTCATTAACTTAAAACCTAAGGAAAACAAAGGTTGAATGCAATGCAAGATTGAGATGAAGTCCTCAAATTTTTTGATGTTTTGATCACAAATATTTTGAAATTATAATATTTGAGTTTGACAAATTTTGACATCAATTTTGATGTGACAAGTGTATTTGGTCAAATGTTTGAGATTCTAAGTGAGTTGTATTTTGATTGGAAAATTTGTTTGATCACTCACGTAAGACACATCAGACAAAATGACCATTTTTTACTTCGAAAAAAATCAAAGAGAGATTTGAGGGGCCTAGATTAGCCCATGTTTAAGTTCAATGGTTCGCACATTTGAAAACACTTGCAAACATTTATAACCTAGGTTGGAAATGGTTGATACTTGTTAAAACCCATGCAATAATAAAATACCACAAACACTGCAAATAGATAGAGATAAGGTGACACTCATTCCCCCAACATGATACTTGTTAAGTCCTATGCAATAATAAAATACCACAAAATCTGCAAACAAATAGTAATTAGGTGGCACTCGCTCCCCCAACATGACATTGGTACACCTTTTCTCTTACCTTAAAGATCAAAATATATTTTTGGCTGAGGAATTTTGTATCTCAAAATGAAGGGTACATGAGGGGTATCTACGAGGTATGATCCACAATCCCTGAATAAACAAGTCTAGGATTTGGGCTGCTAAAAAAAATTGGTTTGTAGTAGTAGAACTTTGGGGACTTGATATGTATGCATTCACCAATTACCAACCCTTAAAAAGGGATAGCGGTTGATATACCTCACATAAATTTTGGTAATGGAAAGCCTATCATAATACAACTAATCACCAAGAAACATAGGGCTTTCACCCTAGACCAACTTATATAGTGGATTTAAGGAAAATACTAGTCACGATCGTTCCCTTGAGGTGACTACCTCTTTTCCGACCAAGCCATCCCTTCTAAAAAAAGAAAATGGTAGGCATCGTTTTCACTTTTCTCTTACACCTGGGATCCTTTAAGGCAAGAGGAGACCTAATACTAAGTGCAATAATAGGTCCACCCTACAACGTGAAAGTGTATCAAATAGTTCAAACATACATGGTTTATTTTTCAATTATAAAAGAAAGTGTGATCTAAATAGGATAAATTATTGTTCTTTTCCTTCCTAATTAGAACTAGGTGAAAATTGTAGGGTTAAATCATCCTCCTAGTTAAACTACATGAAATTTTTTGTTCATTAACCCATTAAGAAAGGAAATATGATTAAAATAACACTTGATTTTTTGTTCTTTTCCTTCCTAATTAAGACTAGATGAAGATTGCAGGGTTCAATCATTCGACTAAATAAACCAGGTGTGATTTGTTATTCATTTGAAACCCCTAATTATGCTAGATGAGAGATTGTTTCTCATTCAAAACCTATGATTAGGCTAGATGAGAGATTATTGTCAATTAAAACCCCTAATTAGGCTAAATAAGAAGTTATTGTTCATTTTAAAACCCTCCTGATCTATTAATTTAAAATAAATTAAAAATTAAAAATTGTATGACATGTTAAAACAACATATCTTTCATTGACCATAAATTAAACTCTATATTCCTACATGTTACAAAGCAACTTAGAAAACTCTCATACAAACATAAAACTTACAAATTCATCAATAGGAGGGTTCATGTTGGGTTCACCAAAAAGTAGATCAGGAAAATTAGCATTAGAAATAAACATGATAAGACAACCACAAAATACTATAACATCACGCAAATAGAAAATCTTAATCTTTTCAATGATGCTACCAAACCAAAATTACATAATATATAAACAATCAACATAAATACAAACATATTATGTGCGAACCCTTAATTTCATTCCATTCCATTGTTTTTTTCTCCTCTAATTGAATGTTTCTCTTAATATGAATGAGTACACAAATATGATAAAACAAAAATAATTAATTTGATAGAGTATTGGTGAGGATACTAGAAAATCATGGTTAGCCAAAAATAGAATTGAGAACCCAATTTATAGATTTTGGAATGAGATATGAACAAACAAGAGTAATGACCGAACAAGAGGAAAGAAAAAATAAAGTCAAGTGAAAACCAAAAGACAAGGTAAAAGAGAAGACAAAATAAAAAGAAAATAAAGTAAGTGGAATTAGAAAATGGGAGAGAAAAATTAAACATTTGCATTTAATAATTTCCTCCAAATTAGCAAAAGAAAGTAAAAGTCAAGTGGAAGCCAAAAAGACAAGATAGAAGAAAAGACAAAATAAAATGAAAATAAAGAAAGTGGAATAAAATAGAGAGAAAAGTGGAGTGAAATTAATAAATATTAATTTACTCTCATACTAATAATTAACCAAATAAATAATACTTATTACGTCGAGAGGTGTTCGATATAGTCACATCACGAAGAATATGCTTGACATATTCCATGTAAAGAAAAAAGATTGGTGGTCAGTTACATATGAAATGTCAAACGACATTCTAAAAATAAAAAAAGGTCATAAAAGTCTGAATTAAAATAAGAAATGCCAAGGCATTAAAAAAACAAAAAATTAATTAAAAAAGGCCGAATTAAACTCCCAACGCCACTTGGCAGAGGAGTTAAAAAAAATTAATTTTTTTTTTTAAACCAACACATGGGGACCCTGAGACCCACCTGACGGGACCCGTCATGGGAACCCTGCAGGAAGGGATTTCCCCACCCCGACAGGATACTCCATGGGGTCCGTGGGTAGTGGGGATCCCCCACGCTGCGGCTCACAGTTGTACTACGAGTGACAATGTACATTGCATGGTCTACAGTGTAGACTGCAACCACCACGTGGTACGTTGTGCAGGGGAGGTGACAAGGGTGGTGGCTCGACACCCCCACTCAAATTTATTTATTTTTTTAATATTTTTTTATAAAATCTTTAACGCCTAGGTACAGGCTTATTAAATTTTTTTTAAACAAATTCTTGAATGCCTAGCTACGAGATTTTTTAGATTTCTTTTAATTTTTTGTTTTTCAACAAAGGAATTCAAAAAGCCATGAGTTACAAAAGATGAGGAGTTGCCATGAGATTATAAAATACACTTCTCCCCATTTCATTTTTGTTTTGCAAACAAGTTTAGGCAGACGATTTGGAGCAGCTGCATATTGCCATAACATAGGTTTCAACACAGTAGGGTTATCAACCAAAATGATTTCAAAGTAAGCTATTTAGTTTTTAAATGTGGTATTTAGGTTTTAGATTTAGTTTTCACAATATTTCATAGTATTGTATTTAGTTTTTCACAATATTTCATACTATTGTAATCACTTTTTAGATTTAGATTTCAAATGTTGTATTCTATTTGGAAGACAATGGCGCCAAATGGGATTTCATTTTAGTTTTAAATCTTGCACATTTGTATTTTGTTTTATAATAATTCATATTATTTTGTAGTATTCTATTTAGTTTTTAGTTTTTCTTTTTATTGTTGTATTCTATTTGGAAGGCAATGTCGCCAAATGTAATCAATTGTGTTACGCCCTTGCGAGCGAGTATGTGCACACCAAGGGATTAGTCACACCCAAAAGAGCATGGATACCTCTAATATTTAATATACAAAAATGGAATTTCAACAATGAATTTTATAAAATATTTATTACTGTTTTAAATAGTTATTTCTTTTAATATGGAAGGCAATGCCGCCATATTAATGAACATTTGAATATATTAATCTTGAAAAAATTTCATATTAATTTTGCTAATAAATTTATTTTCATGATTTAAATACCTTGTTACATTAATGATTTTAATATGGAATGCAATGTTGCCATATTAAAATAGGTGTACTAATGTTTAAATTTTTTTTTAATATGGAAGACAATGTCGCCATATTAATGAACACTTGAATATATTAATTTTGATAAATTTTGATAATAAAGTTGTTTTATTGATTTAAATACTCTGTTACATTAATAGTTTGTCTTAGTGATTTAAATAGTTTGTTTTCGAAATGAATATATTTATTTTGACACATTATGACGGTTGGGTTAGATATTTGGGATGCATTAGAAATAGCTTATATATACCTATATATATAATACACCGAGAGTAATCCTTCTCAAGTGCGCCTATTTTTCATGTGTAATAGGGATGATTAAAATAGACGCCTCGAGAAGGATTACTCTTGGCGTATTATATAAATATATAGGTATATATAAGCTAGTAGCAGTCGCGACGCAACATGGAAGACATTTTCTGATTAATGGTTATGGTTAGAGTTAGGGTTAGAGTTAGGGTTAGGGTTAGGGTTAGGTTTAGAGTTAGGGTTAGGGTTAGGGTTAGGGTTAGGGTTAGGGTTAGGGTTAGGGTATTTTTTAGGGTTGAAATGTACAGTTAGGGTTAGGGTCAAGGTTAGGTTTAATCTTGAAAAAATTTCATATTAATTTTGCTAATAAATTTATTTTCGTGATTTAAATACTTTGTTACATTAATGATTTTAATATGGAATGCAATGTTGCCATATTAAAATAGGTGTACTGATGTTTAAAATAATTTTTTTAATATGGAAGACAATGTCACCATATTAATGAACACTTGAATATATTAATTTTGATAAATTTTGATATTAATTTTGATAATAAAGTTGTTTTATTGATTTAAATACTTTGTTACATTAATAGTTTGTCTTAGTGATTTAAATAGTTTGTTTTCAAAATGAATATATTTATTTTGACAAATTATGACGGTTGGGTTAGATATTTGGGATACATTAGAAATCAAGCTTACTATTAGGGATTGAATTATATGTTTTATTAGGATTACGGTTAATTTATAATTTGAAATGGTTTTTTTGTGTAATCATATATAAGGCATAAAAAATGGAGGTCACCATGGGAATGAAGGTGGAGGTAAGCTACAATGAGGAGGGTTTCAGAGGAGCATGGCTTGACGGAATCGTGATACGAATTATAAATAATAATGAAAAGCCAAAATTTTATGTTGAATATGATCACTTAATTACAAATGATTGGAGTCGAGAACCCCTCATTGAGGAAATATTTTTAGAATACATGAGACCCATTCCACCACTCATTAGGATGCCTCAGTATATACCACCTGGATTTTTTGTTGAAGAACTTGACAGTGATTATTGGTGGAGGTGCATTAAAGTTGATAGATTTGTTTTACCTCTTAGTGGGTAAGAGTTCTTCGAAATTTACTTCCCTGATAATTGTACTCTAAAATCGTATTCACGCGCTAACTTATGTCCTAGACAAGAATGGATTAGAGGACAATGGAGATCACCACAATGGAATTAAATATTTGAATATTGATTTTTTATTTGAGATCCACTGCCTCTCAAAGGGGGATGATATATTTTTGGGTATCATTGGTTTTGTATTGCAAATGAGAGATCAAATCTTCTTTGTTATCATTATTTTTGTTTTTCACAAAATGGCCTTTTAGACCATTTCATAACAATAAATTTATCTCATTGTCTCTATGTATCCATAGTTCTTATAAAGTAATCATTTTTCATTTTGTTACAATATTTTAGGTCTCACTGTCTCTATGTCTCTATAATTGTTATAATTTATTTGCTCTCATTGTCTTTAATTGTTGTTATAATGTATACACTCTCATTTTGTACATATCATGTTCTTGTATAATATGTATTTAAACATAATAAAATAATGTAATATCTAAATTCACATGCATTATTAAAAAAATATATTAATTTTGAATTTAATATATATATTTATGTTAGGGTTTGACAGATCCAGAACAATATAAGAATAAACAGTTATATGAAGAAAACAAAAGAAGAATAAAACTTAACATAGATAACACACATATTTAACGTGGTTCACCCAAAACCTGGGCTACGTCCTCCTACACAGTCGTCCAACCTTTCTTATTATCTAGCAAAATAGTACACCAGCATTACAATGCATTATGCATCTCAGCTACTTATAACATGCGTTTTAGGGCAACCTCTAAAATTGGCCATTTTAGGGTTTTACAATGTCAACACCCACTACATGATCAACACCCACTACATGATCAGTCACCACGATATCAACATATTTCAACATATTTTAATCCTTGTCTCCAAAGCAATGCATCCATATAGATGTAAATAGGATTTAACAAATAAATATTTAAGCTTTTGAAATGAATATATAAGTTTTCAATACATTTAAATTCTTATGTGGAAGACAATGTTGCCACATGGATATATATAATTATACAATTTAATATTTACTTAAGTATTTTTTGGGTTTCTTATGTCGAAGGCAATGCCACCATATTTTTGTAAATGTAATCTTATGATTATGACAATATATATGATACTACAATATTTATTACTTCCTATCTAAAATATTTATTACTTCCTTCTAAAGAATAAAATATTGTTAGATATTCAATGTATAAACTCTATTTAGGTTTCTAACTTTACCTTTCTTTCATAGTAGCTATGGTGAGACCGAGATTGAATTTTGAATCAGGGGAGAAAAGAAGACAATATCAAAGAGAGTAGCATAGATGTAAACATGAACAAATGATAGAAAGTCAAATAGAACAACAAATAATAAGATACAATGAAGTTGATAGACAAAGGTCTGGTAGAAGAAGGGCAAAAGTAACAGTGGAACAATTGGAAATTAAAAATAGAGATGAAAAAATGTAAAAAGAAACAATCATCAACGAACTTCTCAACAACTCCCTCTTTTTGAAAGTGAAGAAAGACATGAAGGGAAATACGGTGATCCCCAACCAAGAGAGAGATATAACCATCCACCTAATACAACATTCAATTAAATGCTGAAAATGAAAACTCAATATCCATAGAACGTGTGCCATGAACACCACAACATGGAAGCAAATACAAATGAATGTAGATGTGGAAGGTACTATAGAAAACATGTCAAACCCAAATGATATGCTTCACTATAAATTTATAAGATTCTAAATGTAGTATAGACTTCGGTTAGATAGTTTGAGGACTCCAAATATGTGTTATGTTTGTCAAGAATCTTATCTTAGAATGAAATCATATCGCAACTCTGAAGGTCATATATGCAATAGGTGTCAACAAGAGAGAGGAAATCATAGGTTTTCATCTTCAAATGATATGGATCATGGCTCTCAACCAGAAGATCTTGAAAATTTGTCTCAAGTTGAAGAGATGTTGATTGCATGTGTTAGCCCTATACTGCAAGTTACACATGAAATTTATGGTCAATATAAATACAAAGGACAACCAATAAGCTTTCCACAATATGTAGAATAAGTTTCCAAAGTTTTGTCACATACAATAGAGCATTCGCCAAACATTATTATTCATAGAATGGATCAACATGATACACATTATAACTTTATTGTAAATAGAGATCGTGTGTCTAAAGCATTAAAATACAAAGTAGAGCATGAAATTTTTTACACAGATGTTAGAATTGTTGAAACTGCTCTCAATGCCAAGAAATTCTTATGAGAATGTTTTTAACAGATTAAAGATAATGCACATGGAATTTGATTCTGATACAAATGAAGTCATATTTGTGGGTCTATTAATGGAGATAGATGAAGGTAATATAATTGATCACACAAAATTTATGGCTTTAAGGTGCTCAAAGAGAAATAGAATTAATCCATGCATGAGTTAATAACCTTGATACAATTCCATTTGTCTTAATTGAATGGTCAACTATAGACTCATCTACTATCCATGAATAAGTCACATTAGGATTGTTAGATATGGCATTTCCAACATTGTTTCTTGATGGAATATGTGATTGGTTAGAGCCAAGAATGAGGTGAGTGCATCTACATGAATTTGTAAAGTATTTTTTGCTGTATATGGATCATCTCTTTGGTAAACATCCAAGGTTTATATATTTTATGATGAACATGATAATGAGACATCGTACACAAAATTAATCAGCAATATTTGTAAAAATAAGTTTTCCAGACATGTCAATCATCAATGATCTATGTCAACATATGGAAAACATGCCACATAATAATCTAGCTGATAAGTTAATGCAATTTGGAACAACACTGAGAGGCATGAGATCATATTGGGCTAAATTTCAAGAACAATTAACAGACGTGCTTCATCAAATTGACAATCCTATCATTTTCTTCACATTAAATGCAGTAGATATGCATTGGCCTGATTTGCATATGCTAATGCCAAGAACATCACCAAGTGATCCACAAGAGGCTAAAAAATGGAGAAGACAAAATTTTATTGACTATCCTCATATAGTTGCACATTACATGCATTTAAGGCATACAATGTTCAAAAAGGAAATTCTACAAAAAGGAATGAGTGCCAAAGACTTTTGGTGTAGATATGAGTGACAACACAAGGGTTCACCTCATGTGCATGGATTCATATGGATCAGTGGAGCACCAAATATAGACAATATTGACTGGTCAAATGAGGAGGAATAATTTAGTGCTAAGAGATATTTTCATTCCATTATTCATGCATGTGATCCTAGACACAATCCTCATTAAAGAAATATACATGTATGTTTATAGTAGTTTGATCATATATATCAGTATTAGATAACATATACAATATATATATTATCATATAATTGATATAATAATTTTACCATTACCATTTTAGGCTTTCCAAAATTTTGGTCTGCATCCATGTCTCAAAAAAACATCACAACTAGCAGAGATGGATATTAACCATGACTACGAAGAGATACTCAATTTTGTAGAATGACACAGAGTCTGTAAGGAGGGTGCATGCCTATGTAAAAAAAATGGAAAATGGTTTGCATGTGATTATTTCATCAAGTAATAGTTGTATAGAGTATGTGCAGGATCATGGTATGCCAAAAAGTGGCGATGTGAAAAAATCCTCTTTTCACTCGTCCAAAAATGCTGACTTTTTAGTAGGCCTGGATGCTAGTGCACATGGCCAAAACAAAATCCAAGGCACAAGCCTAATTGGATATCTAATATTATCAAATATCCGATATTATCAGATATCCATTTTTTGCTAGTAAAATTATTTTAAACCCGCGGGCTGCATTTCTCATTTTTCATTATGAAAACGTTGAGAAACACAACCCTATCTGATATCTCATATAGAATAAGATATATGTTTTTTCCATTCCAAATTTGTTGTTAATTTGAATAGGTACGTTCATTTTTTATTTTTTATTGTTATTTGATGCCTTTTAAATAAAATTAGTAGGTTTTTAAATAAAAAATAGGGTTTATTTGATTTTGTTTGCCATTTTTTTTAAAAATGATTATAATTGTATATTTACTTTATTTTAATCAAACACAGACTCAAACCAAGCACAAAATCCTCCCAATGATCCCGCAAACAATCTGCAACCACCTCCAAACAACCTGAAACTACCTAAAAATAACCCCCCACCTCCAGAAGACCAGACAATCCTAAACCCTCGACCTTTAGAGGATCTTATGGGAGAAAATCTAAATCAACTTAGAGGCTTTCAAACTAATATGCCAATATCCCCACATTGCGCCCCATGGTTTCCACCTTGAACTCCATTATTGAAAACATGGAGAAACTTATAGAGCAACATAATGATGCACTTCTTTGGCGCGATTCCATGCATGCCGGGTTTGATGATGGGCTTGATTATGATCAGGTTATGAACCTAAATATAACTAAAAATGACATCTATAACCTTTTTATGGATCCCAAAATGAGATTAAAAGTTGACCCTAAAAATCCCAGGTTGTTAATTAAATTATGCACAAATGATGTGATACATGATCACTTTTGGAACCGCTGGTGTATGGTTTTTGATAGACCTCCCCACATCAATTTGGATGTCCCATTATATTTTTTAAGAAAATTGTATGCTAAATGTGTGCTCGGTCACAAGGTAAACTATTGGAGCGTGAGACCAAAAAAGGGCGTAGGATTAGGAGCTCCTCATAATAGGCCATGGGAACACTGGGTGAAATCCCATACATATGTCCCCCCTGAAATTTCATCCCCTCCTAAAGTGCAACATCCTGATATGATTGTTGAGGTCAGCTCATAGACTATATTAGAGCAATTCACACCTTGATTGATCTACTGGTTAGACATAGTGTGATATTGTTGCATCCTTGTGCTGATGATTATGGTCCTTCCACATCCTCCATGAGCTGACATGTTTGTGTGCCCTACACTTGAATTATGTGAAATAATTTGTATTTGGGTCCCTTGAATGATACTGATGCATATTACTATGTCTTCGAGTTGGACGATACAACACAAGACACTACAAGTACTGAAGCACCTCATGGAGATGTGCATCACACAATAGATGAGGAGGGGCCTGCAGAGCCATGGACTCCTACTATTATGGTAAGAGTAAACATTTAACTTTTCACACTGTATTTAATTTTAAATGTTCATATTTTAGTAGAATTTACTTTTTAATGATTTTCCACTTATGTATATTTATGTGGTCCATTTATGTTTAGTTGATGACAGTGGAGGAGATGGCACAGGTAGAGGGGTCCATGCTTTTGGCCATTTAATTTGGCCTTGACACTTCCATGGTAAAAAAGTTTTAATGTACTCCTTGGTTTCCTTTTTATAATAGTATATACATGTGTTTTTTAATTTTATGATCATCTTATTACATACCTATGCAAGTTTCACCAGCTATCAGTGGGGGGCAATGTGAGGGGGTTCAGGCATCAGGAGTTGACAAGGGGAAGGTAATTAATTATTTTAGATTGTTTATGCATATGTATACTTTTCACTTGTGCATACTCATTTTTAATTTACATGGTTTATTTTACAGAGGATGGTGTCTGACGATGTCGCGAGACCGGTTCTCCACAAAAGAATCACAGGAATCTCAATTCACATTGATAGCCCTATGGTACATATATTTCTAAATTTATTTGTTTGTATTTTACTATCAAGTATATATATGATCAATTCATGATTGTATCAAGTATCTTTTTTACTTTTGTAGGTCGCCCCTAGTTTGAGGGAGGTACAACGCCAAGGATTTGGATCATTGATGACCCAACTGACATTGCCTAAAGAAATTCCAACACAGGTAAGTTTTAATATTAATTCAATTATTTTGAAAAATTATATATATTGTGGTCTATTACATGATATTTTATTGATATTCAAAGGGAATTACATAGGGATTACATCTAGCAGATTTGTTGTATATATCTGCATAAAACCAACAACTACCCAACAACATAAGTCTAAGAACATAGCATTTAGATTTAGATATAACCAGACTATTCAAACCCACTATAATTCACATATCCTCTAAATCATAAAACCCCAGACATTAAGCTAGAATTTATCCCCAAAATGATGCCATTACTGCATTATTCCCCTGTTAAACTATGCCTTTCATTCACTGGGGATAGAAAAAATCCATAAAACACCACCAACCAACTTCAACATTATGCTGATATCACTTTTGACTGCAAAATAGCCCTGTTTCTTGCTTCCTCCCTAATTCAGATGCTTTCAACCATAACTTTTAGCCTTTGCCATTTGCCTCCAATATCTTCTTGGTAGGCTTGCTTGTTCACTTTCCCCCACCAAAAAAGAAACATGACATGCCCAAATTCAATTCTATCATTCATCTCTTCAAAGCATTCATTGTAGTCAAACCCTACCCCTGTCTCTACCCACTTAAGAATAGATTCTAAACCTAACAATAGCTCCTTATCGAACAAAAATTCTACCAGTAACTTGACATCTCTTTCATTTTCACCCAGTTGCAGAGACCAGACAATAATCATGGATATGATATCCACATTCGACCATCTCTTAGCATATATTTGCTGGAATTAACTCCCTAAGACCTTAATAGCAGCCAAAGCTAGCGCCTTGTCTTTAAAATTAAGCAAACCCATCATGCGGTCTTTACTCACATGCCCTTCAAAAAAAAAATTCTGCTTCTTCGTGTGGACTGAGAAGGTGGCCTCCATTCTCTTGCACCTATTGATTCAAATTCTCTTCTTGAATTTATGAAAGAATGGGAAACATGCGCTAGGTGTAGGTTTAAATTGAACCCAAATCTAATGTCTCGGAGAAGTCACCAGTCATTTCACCTTCTACCACCCTACGCCAAATCATAATTTCTATAAAAGGCATCACCAACTTACATGCTTCACCTTACAATCATTAAATGCATTTGAATGCAATCGTAACAACTGCACTATAATAATTATGCTTTTTGCTTTCGCTGACGCCATCCACCTAGCAACTTGACATTAAATTGACCATCTCAACCACCGATTGGGAAAAACAAAGGCCACATGTTCACATCCAATCATCATGAACCACCATTCAAAATCTGACTACGCCACCATCGTCACCCCCACTCCCCATTCAAAACCATCAATTGAACTTAGAGGATAACCACCTTGGTTTTTGTAAACTTACTAAAATCATCCCTACCAACTCTTAGTTAAATAAAAGGCATCACTCCCACCAGTTAGTTAATTTAAGAACACATGGCCCATAACCTACATCAAAGGAAACTATTAAAGGTTCAAAAATCTGCATTAAAAAAATCCACGCAAGCCTTGTTGATTTTCCCAAGATTAATAGCCCATTTATAAACAATATCCACTTCCATAGTGCATTCCCTTTGCACATGAATAATTTTGAAATATGGAAAAGAATGAAGGAATAGAGATATCTCCTCCATAGTGTTCTAAAGGTGCCAAGCCTTATCACAACCATTTTTTATGGCATTCACAATCATTTGTGAGTCCCCTTCAAGATGAACCTTCTGAAGCTTCATCGTCTTTCCAAGTTGAAGAGATAGCAATGCAGCACAAGCCTCAGCTACATTTTTGGTGCCATCATTCAATCTTTGGGCTGCTAAGGCAAGATCACCCCCCTTCCAATATTTAATCACCACACCTACACCAGAGGGGCTAGGGTTGCCCTTGGATGCCCCATCAAAATTAATTTTAATCTATCCTTGATCAGGCATCACCCATTTCAAATCTTTCCTTGATTGCTCGATTGCTACAACATCTTTTACACCTCCATTTTGAAATTTTAGGCTAGGTCGGTTACAGTGGAGCTGTCTTTCTTCCTTAGTGTACACATAACTCCCTATAGAGGAAAGAAGAGCATCCTTCATTGTCTCTTCAATAGGACATATAATGCTTGTCTTGATCCTTAGAATGGATATTTCCCTTCCTTGAAAGGATCTCCTGTTTTGCTCCTTCCATAACTCCCAAATTACAATAGAAGGACGCACCTTCCATAAGGTGGATAGAGAAGTAGTATTTAGTGGAATAGGACAACTTTGAAAAACTTCTTTGACACCATTCTACAGTGTTCCAATCCAATTTATCTTCTCCTTAATCATCAACATTCCTTTGTAATAGGGCATTGAATGAGCAGATGGTCCACATCTTCTAGTGTCGCTTTGCATAATACACATCTAGTAGGCTCCTGTAGACCAAACCTCTTCCTTCTTTCAGCAGTTAGAATCCTCTTATGCACTGCCAACCAATCAAAGGCCCCTACCTTTGGTAGAAAATGTTTGTCCCAAAATAATTGGGTAGGCCAGAGGAGGGGATCCTCCTCCTACTCCAGAGATAAATAACCAAGCTTCACAGAATAATTTCCACTTTTAGCCAAACACCAAATCAAATTATCATCTTGTTCTAATCAGATGAAGCTTCTTTTATGTAGAATATCTCCCATTAAAGTCCTATGATAAGCATTAAGATTCAGGTCATCAAAACATTTCCATTTCCATTTGGGGCCTAGAGTCGAGTTCTTGCATTCTAAATAGTTAGACACCTTATGACCCCATCTATTAGTAAAGAAGTCTCTTAGTTCAGCAAATCTAATATCTTCTTTTAAGATTGGATGATTGTTCCAAAAATCATCCCAAAACAAAACTTTTGAGCCATTACCCACATGCCATGAAACATGCCTTATGATGACCTACCTACAACCTACAATAAAATTTTAGATTGCAGAACCTTTTGGGGGGTTAGCTATAGTGAGGATCCTCTCATCATTAAGTGAATCTAAGTATTTTGATCTCAAAATCCTAACCCATAAGCTCCCTGGTTGCTTGTAAATATTCCATACTATTTAAGCACCTAAAGCCATATTCATTTTCCTCCAATCCTTTAAATCAACTCCAGCATTATATTTTCTCTTGCAGATTTTGTCCCAGGCAAGGAGAGACCATTTGTCTCCATCCTCTAACCCATTCCAAAAAAACTTTCTCATTCTTCTTGAGATGGCATCTAGAACTTTGTGCAGGATTTTAAAGAAACCCATTGAGTAGATTGGAATAATAGATATGACAGTTTGAAGAAGCAAAATCCTTCTTGCAGAGGTTAACGAATGGCTTTTCCAGCCCTCCACCCTTTTAAAGCATTTTTAAAATACATTTTTCTACCAAGGATATAACATTAAATAGTATAACTCATAGATCAATATCCTTTTTTCAAACATATACAAGTCAGAGTCGACATTGGTGGCATTGTCCCTTTGCTACCAGTGACATATGATAGGGCTTCTGACCGCATGAGGAGACAGAGAGGCGAGGTACATGAGAGTTCAATTAAAAAATTTATTTATTTATTATTGTTGACTATGATTTCAAATTTTAAATTTTGATTTGTAGAAACAATATAAATTAAGTAATCTAACTTGGGGTTTCACTTTTGTGTTCATGCAGGATCCATCAAAGCCAAACAATACTTCGAAGAGGCTCCATTTTGATGATCCACTAGTAGAATAGGATTTCCTAGAAACATTTTTTGGATATAATCATGAGATTGAGATCTATCATCACTCATATAAAAATGGTATTCTTTGATTATCTTCCAGTCATCTTCTATATTATCAGGGGAATGTCTATATGTTATATGCACAAAAATAGCAACCTGAATGGAATTGTAATATTGAGCTTGCAAATCATTTTGGGGTTGCAATGTATAGTTCTTTGAAAATTCAACAACCAATATAATAGTGTCAATCGAGAAAGTGTCCTTACACATTCTAGATTGTTGATCCAACCACTGAGACCTGTGACTATGCCTTGCATACTTGTAAAAAAAATTCTTCTTGAAATCTGAAATAAAATCAGTTACATTGCATTCTTTTGTAACCAACTCACATCTAGAGATTTAAGCTCCACTTTTCACCGTATATTTAATCATTTCATATACTCATCTATCTTTCCAAAATTGTGTTTGCAATTGTCATGAAAACATGAAACAAACTTCACTAACCCACCAAACTCTAAGCACTTGTCATTTAAGAAATCATATCTATAAAAGAAACAACCATCATCTCTAGAACATAAAAAATGATCTAGCAAGTCTCTTGATGATATTGGAAGAGAACTTGCACCACACTCCTCCAAAACTTCATTAGTATGCAAAGTAGAATGAAGGGATCATAATAGTTCATGGTGCATTGAAAACTCCACATGATATTTGCAACAAGTGTTTCAAATCTTAAGAGGTACACAAAAAATGGCTTAAAGGTTTAAAAATCTCTTTGTGATATTTTCAATGTTGGATGTGTCTCACAATTTGTTTTTGAACAACATTATTTGACTCACCTCCAAATAATGTTTAGGATGTGGGGTGCGGTCTCAAATGCCAATTCTCAACTTCAAGACATCCTTCACATTTGGCGACACTCTTGGGTTAGATTGCCAAAATAGTTGAATTTGATCCTTCACACCATCGGTAAGCTTATTATCACAATGTGGAAGTCTCCCACTATAAGCCCATGTATCATTTTTAAGAAAATCATCAAATCTTTATCTTCTTGCAAGTGTTATATCCAAAGTTTTATGATTTAGGTTCAAGTCAACACAAGTTTATCTCATCAAACAAGCCTTTCTCAAATGATGACTTACTAAGGAGGTTGTAATAACCCTCCAAGAGGCTCTCTTGCCATTCTACTTAGTAGTATTCCCAATGGAATTGAGAGCACAAAAAATATTTCTCACAATAATAGTATTCCTCACCATTTTCTTGTTCAACTAATCTTCAATTTGACTATAAGTCTCATCTTTTTCATGTTTAACAATTGCACACACATTTGACATTGCTCGACCAATGTCTTATGGCTAAAAATTGATCAAAAAGTCTTGAATCCCACAAATGAATGGTTCTTTATGATCTCTTACCATCAAAATTGCTCATTATGTTCTCATCAATTTCAAATAACCATTTTGTTGTTCTTGAAGGTCTCAAAATTGAAGTTCATCTTTCTTCCTCACAAGGGACTTCATTTCTCATATAATTTGGAGATGTGTAACATTGATTTGGTTCTTGTGCATCGTTATCATTGTCAATTCCTTCATATTCAATCAATGGATTGTCATTGCCAATGTCTACACTTCCATTGTCCACATCTACATGTTCATTTTCAGATCCTACATTTTCATCTTCAATCCATACATTCTCATTTTCAAGATTATTTTCATAAATCATTTCAAATTCATGTTCTTCTTCACTTGAAACCACATTTAAGGGTGGGCCTATGGCCTCACCGTCATTAATATTTAACATACCTTGTCTCTTGTTCTAATGGTCAACCCTATCTCTTTCTCTATACACTTAAATCTCTTCATTTGTGAGCTTCCTCTTGCGTTTATGCTTTCAACGACTACTACTCACCATGGTGAGACCAAAAAGGTGATACAAAATATTTCATAATCAAGATATTTCCAAAAAAAAGGGTGGACATAGTTGTTTTTTTGTCTTCCATGACTCTAATTTTGAAAAAATTCTATACAAAAAATATGGTTCTTAGATTGAGGGACCCAGAGAATAATTATTTGGTTTTGGATGTCAGTCAGACCAATCAGATATCTGATTTATCCCGCCCAAATTTTGCTTCCATTTAAAATTTCAACATTTGCAATTTTGAACTTTTTCATTTCCATGTTATTTTCAATTTTTATTTTAGTTTTTAATTATTGTTATAGATTCGGTGGGCATCGTTGGTCGATCTCCGGGCATAGCACTTGTGGTGGATTCTTTGTAGTTGGTCTCTTCAGAATTAGCGGTGGGAGCTGCCATTGAACATTTGGGCTGGTCACCTTGTGTGTCAGAGTTTTTGAAGGATGATTGGGGATCGGAGGCTATGGTAGAATAGATGCTATAGTGTTGAACACTATTAAAATTCGAAGGCTTTTTTGTTCAGATTAATGACTAACTTCGTGATGCAAGTTTTTTGGAATTTTAGATTTTTAGTGGGTTTTGTATTGCGTGGTCACTTTGCGCATAGCATATAACTGGAATTCTCTGGTATATGGACTAATTTTGTAGAATGGTCTAAGTGACAATTGGATATCTCATGTAACTGCATATGTAACTGAATACTATCGAATATATTCTTGTATCTAACTATGATCCTGGGGTTTCTTACTGGTTCTTCCACGGGGGAGTTATTGAATCATATTATTATTAATATAATATGGTGGTTACCCCACTTTTACTTTTAAAAAAAAATTATTGTTATAGATTTTAATTTTTATAATATTAATATTATGATATTAGTATTAATATTATAATAATAATACCTAGGAGAGAGAGGATCTCTCTCTCTCTCTCCTAGGTATTATTATTATAATATAAATAATAATAAATATAATACTAATTTATTAATATAATATAATACTAATATTATACTATTATACAATAGTAATATAAATAATAATAATAAAATGCTAATTTATATAATATAATACTAATATTACTAAATATCATACTAATATTAATATAATATAATACTACTATTATACAATACTAATACAAATGAAAATAATATAATACTAATGTTATTATCATAGTATTAATATAATATTAATATTATAAAAAATGAAATCTATAACAAAAACTTAAAAACTAAATCAAAATATAAAATAACATTGAAATGAAAATGTTGAAATTTCAAATGGAAAGAAGAATTTGGGCGGGACATATTGGATATCTGAAAAAATCGAACATCCAATAAAATCAGATATTTGATTAGTCTTGGTATTTGCCTCAAGTTTTGGCTTTGCAATGCCAAATGTGGATGGCCAACCCAAAAAACGTGTTTACCAGATTTCCTCTGATTTCTAGACTTTAACCATGTAGCTGATGACGTTTTTTTCACCCAAAATTGATGAAGCAAAAATGGTTTCTTAAAGAGATTATCAGCTTTCCATCAATATAATTGATGTTAAATTTTGAGTTCAGTAAGTAATTATTACTTATTTTCTAATCGAGTTACCTCTAAAGTCCTGATTGACATGTTGATTGAAAAATAACTATAACTTTTAAACGGTTTAACCTTTTTGAAATCTGAAATATGCGTCACATTCTATGCTTCGCCTACTATAAGAAAAAAAAATTTTGAATTTTTTAAAGTAAAGAATTAGTTAAGGTGGTCAGATGCGTGAGTTTTGTTATTCAAAAAAAGTTGTAGCAGAAAATTCATAATTAATTATTTAGTTGGGAAAAAATTACACAAAAATATGTGTCACATCCGGGCATAAGTCTACTACTTATATATATAATCTTGTGAAAATGTATCATCATTTTATTGTGATTAAGGTGGTCAGACATACATGTACTTTTTATCTTTTTCCTAAAAACTTTGTACTACTACATTAAAATCTAAAATTTTCAACAATTACACGATTTTTTTTTATTTTTTCTTTCAGAAAATGGCTAGTAGTTTAGAAACTAAATCCAATTTCCTATAGATTCTATTCTTACAACTTTTTCACATAAAAATTGATAAGATGTTCAACTTTTTACTTCAAGTGGAGTAACCTTGATTTTCTGATTTTTCATTGCGACTTAAGGCCATAGCTTGGTATACCATGATCTTGCACATACCCTATATCAATAGTCTATATCAACTAATTAGACAAGTAAATGAAAAAAGAAACTTATTTGTGATTGTTAAAGGAATACTGCTCCTTGGCCATTGAATTTGAGGGGATCCAAGTTATATGAGGATAGAGAAATGGGCGAAAAAAACTTGAACCGACAAGAAATGATGATAGAGTGAATTCACATAATCAACACAGACTACAATTATGGAGGGAAAATGTAGATTGGAAACTTGTTCTTTCGAAGCATGAAGTTATCAAATAAATTACAAAGTATGCAATAAAAGATGAGAAAATATCAGAAGCATATCAACAAATGTTGATGCGCCTTTCAAACCTAGAAAATCCTGATGATTTAGTCACACGAGTATACAAAAATCTTCTGACATAAACAATTATAGAAAGAGATATTGGAGCTCAAGAAACATGTCATATGTTGTTGGAACTTCCATTGGTGGAGAGTAGCAGAAGATTTGTTAATCTAAATGTATCACATGAAGTTTTCAAACCTATAATAGTAAATATTTAGGAAAATAATGATGAACAAACAAAATCTTTGGTAGATGGCTATAAAACAAGACCTCTTTATATGGAAGGTATCACATTGATTAATGCAGTGAGATCCTAGATATAAAATCCTAGAAAAAGAGGATATAAAAAATGGGGGCCAAGCTAAACAACATCTATTGTCAGAGTTTTTCCTAGTTATCTATCCATTCCTCCACGTGATTCAAATAAATGGGTTGAATTTTGTTTATCTAAGTTGTTACTATAAATAAAAAAATTATGACATTGAAAGGGATACTGGTCAAGATAATGAATTTATAATAGAAAACTAGGAGTCACTCAATTATAATGCTCGACATGTAGAAATAACAACAACTACAAAAAAAATGTTGAACCTACCAATGATTTTGAAACTGAAGAAAATGGAGCTATTCAGGAAAATACAACTGAGCATGAGTGAGAAATTATATATAGTCTACATCATGGTCAACATATGTAGGTTTCTAAAATAGATATGTTGGGAAGAAGAGATATTGATAGAAATAAAAATTGGTCTAATGAATATCAAAGTAAAGAGTACATAGTCAGAACAATCGATTTCATAAGCAATATGAAGAAACATGGATGTCTCATGTATGATGACATACCACAATGCATCAACTTTACAACTCTCAATAAAAAGAAACAAAATGAAATTGACATTATAATGAAACACTACCATAGCAATTAGGTGGGAATGTCTTTGTTTATGATAATTCAAGGAACAAAAGGAACGTGCGAGTCTTATCTAATTGGCTCATTAGACAATATCTTAAAAATGCAACTATGTCAAGTCCTTCTCCCCTTCTATTAGTTGCACCAATAGGAGTTGCAACTTTTAATATAGGAGCCTCTACAAATCATTCAAAGTTATGAATACCAATAAGAGTTTTTTCTTAGCTAGAAGGAGCACGCCTTACAAGTTTTCAAGAAGATATGGACCATATCAGAGATATTGATTGATGAAATGAGCTTCATTGGTCAAAACTTTCTAGAAAATATAGATTCTCGACTTAGACACGCATTCCTAGAAAGTGCTAACATAAGCTTTGCAGGTATAGCTTTAATTTTTCCCAGTGAGGCTAATTATGTGATATGCACTAACTTCATATGATATTTATCCATGCTTTGAAAATAATTTTTGCTCACTATCTTTTAGGTATATCTATTATTTTGGTTGGTGATTTGGGTTAGTGACCTCTAGTAAATGATAGGCCGACAATTGATAGCAATAGGCGAGAAAAGTTATTGTGACAAGAATTCAAAACTATGGTTATATTAGATAAAATATTTAGGCAAGATGGAGAAAACATCTAGCAACAAAGATTTCATCAACTTTTGACAAATCTAAGAGATGCAGATCCAAAAATATATGATTGGAACTTTGTTATGATGAGAACCCCTATAAGGTTAGATGCTACAACCAATGATGAGTTTGACAAGAAAGGGAATTTTTTCTCAACAAATGACAATGTTCATAACCATAACATGAGAATGTTATATTCTTTGAGGCATCCTGTTGCATGTAGTCTTGAAACAAAGTCACGAAGTGGTAATACAGTCGAATATTTCTCAAAATGATGAAGTTGATCTAGAGTTATTGATAAATAAGGATTCAAGGGTGATGTTGACTTAAAATATTTGGATACAAGTTGGTCTTGTCAATGAAGTGTTGGGATATATCTAGAATATTGTCTATAAATCAAGAAGTGCTCCACTTGAACCACCAATATATTCCATGGTTGAATTTGATAATTATTCTAGAATACTATTTGATCATCATCATCTAAAAGTAGTTCCAATAACACCAGTACAGAGGGGCAGAACATTTCAATTACCATTAAGTTTGACATGGAAATTAACAATTCATAAATCTCAGGGACTAACTCTTTCAAAAACCATAGTTGATATAGCCTTAAGAGAAAGAACAGGATTGGCATTTATGGCGGTATCTCATGTAAAGTCTCTAGAAGGCTTGGGAATAATGCCACCATTCACATAAGATCGTTATGAAAAATGAAAAATGGAAACAAATTTCTAAGAGAAAAGCAAAAGAAATCAGACTCAAATATCTTGAAAATCAATGATTTACTATAATTATGTACTTTGAACTCACTATTAAGTAATATATTATTAATTGTTCTGCTAAATTATGTGAAAATTCTCCTCAATGATTGTTAAGTAATAAATTTATAGATGATATTTTCAAATTAGGTTCACTTGTGCTTCAATGTGTATCAATTATCAAAACCATATCATATTGTGTGTGTGTGTGTGTGTGTGTGTCTAGTGGACATATTCGTACATACTATTCCACTAACTAAAATGTAAACTTCCAATTTATCTATGTAACATGATTTCCTCATTATTTTAGATTTTTTGGGGGTTTTCAAATGATTTTGGTGAGATTTCATCATAGAAACTCAACTAACATCTTATTCTAAGAGTCTTCATTATTTGTATCATACTATTTATTAGTAAGCATTATTGATTTTAATTGTTTTTATTGCAAATTATCTATATTTTTATTGTCATAATTTCTAAATACACTAATATTTTTAAAACATTTGTAGCAAACAATTCAAGCTATGGATGTCTCTGACAACGAGTCAAAAAACCATTGTTACAAGCCCAAATGCTTCTATAAACTCAAATGATGTCTTTGAATCTGATATGGACAAATGTGCAAGATTAATTTTAGAGTCTTGCACAAATATTTCCAAAGCTATTGAGCACACAATGTTAATGATTGACTATGTTGAAGAAATTGAAATATTGAAAATACAAGATGTTGTGAAAGTAGTGTGTGAGACAACTCTAAAAGTAGATACATTTCCATCAATGATGAAAGAAAAATATCATGATCATTGTGCAAATAAATGTCGCAATACCAATCTCATCATTGAAGAATATGTCATGTACTTATATCATTACGACGGACTATTTTACATATAGTTAGTTCTTGTTTTAGGTTTGATACTTCTTACTTATTCAAAATAGTTGTACCGAAACATATATTTCCCCTTCATTTATGTAAGTTTGATGAACAACAAGAAAAAATAATTTGTTTTAAATATTGAAGTGATGTGTAGTACTATATTTTAACTTTTTCCAACATATTTTTTATAATATTTATTTGTAATATTAATGACTTCTAAAATGTGTGGCATTAAAAGGATTCTTTAAATGGATGTGGAAAATATATGAAACACTAATTGTGACTCAAACCCATATCCTAACTCTAAGCATAATCATAATTGGATACTATAAATACTTAGCCTAACCATTATTTCAATAACATTAATGCTAATCCAAATCTTGAACTTTAACCCTAAATATTAAGTAACCCTAAATGTTTCCCTTGACCACAACAATAATAAGTATTTTGTAAAACTATAATTCCAACCCTAACCCTAACTTTAATACTTGTTGGAAACAATTGTTTAATTGTGTGTTGTCCTTGATGTTACACAAATGTCATATCAGTCATCAGACAGAGTCTACCGAGTTCAGAATGTCATATCAGTCATCAGACAGAGTCTACCGAGTTCAGAATATCATATCAGTCATCAGACAGAGTCTACCAAGTTCAGAATATCATATCAGTCATTAGACAGAGTCTACCGAGTTAAGAATGTTCAGAAAAGCAATTTACAGAGTCTACCAAGCACTCCAGAATACTATATAGAGAAGTTAGTTACTATCGGGCTCTCTCAATCAACAAAGAAATTTAGTCTTTACCGAGTTCAATCGGTCATCAAAGAATATGTGATGGAAAGTCAGTCTTTACCGAGTTCGCAGTACTTACCGAGTTCAGTCGGTTACCAAAGGATTTAGCAGAATCTGCAGTATTCACCGA
>MU225590.1:43917-103840 GCA_018584345.1 Thuja plicata | reverse complement strand
TAATATCCTTATTAAAATTTGAATCACATGTGTCTTATCTTATCCAGTACCTAACATATACAAAATCTAAAGGTTATCTCGGATATATTAATCCTAAATAATGACTCCATTAGCTCCTAGATTAGCTAGCATATCTGCCTCTGTGTTACCTTCTCTGTAGGTACGACTGATTTCAAATTTTGTTATACTCTCCATTATTAGATTAATCTCTTCTATTTTGGAATTTAAAATCCAATTAGGTGTTTTTTTTGGTTTGAATGGCGTTGACTATAATTTGAGTCTCCTTCAATTATTACTTTGGAAATGTTAAGACTCTTGCATAACTTTAGACCCTCTAATGCCGTTGTGCATTCGGCCATGTTGTTAGTGGTGGGGTTGATGGGCCTGGAGAACTTAGCGATAACTTTCGACTTCCAATTTTGGATAATCCCCCCAATACCAGCAACCCCAGGGTTACTTCTAGACGCTCCATCAAAGTCGAGTTTATACCATCCCTCTTTCGGAGGGATCCATTTACAAGAGGCTCTGTCAGCCTTCATTTTGGACCCCCCTTTGCCATATAGGGGAGGAATATCTAATTTAGGCCACTTAAATCTAATTTTGTTGTCCCAGCTCTTAAAAGACTCTTCATAACTTAACTTGTCTCTGAGCTTGCTGTTAATGATTTCTACTATTGAAGCTTCTATCTTGTTAGTGATTGTATCCCATGATAATTTCTGATCGGTGAAAATCCTTCTATTTCTTTCTTTCCAAATCTCCCAGACTACTATTGATGGAGAAATGTTCCAAATATCCTTATATAAATTGTCTTTATAGAGAGAAATCTCAATGACGATGTTATAAACATAAGGTGCAATTATAATCTTAATGATGATATTACACTGCTATCAGCGAAAACAATCTAACTCTATCCAAATGTTCTAAATAAATTAAGGTTATATATTTAATTTGAAACAAGAAAACATAAGTCAAAATAAATTAAAAACTCAAATTAAAAAATTTAAGATTCAAATTCAAGATCCCAAAAATACCCTTAAAACTAAATAATAATGAATGACAAATTAAAAAAAAACCCTAGATCATGAAATCAAATGATGGTAGACATTTTAATTTGTCATCCTTAATTCAAAATATATGATTTTATATACTAATCAATGCATAAAAACAAGCCAATCACAAAAATTTCCAGAAACGCGAGGGAAAAAAGGCAACAAAGTGAATGAATTTTTTGATTAAAAAAATATTTTTATGTGCAAAATGCGAATATATTTTAAAGAACATTGTGACCCGCGAGTAAAAGCAGAATAGTCCAATCGCTGTAGTATTTTTCAGCCATTCATTCGCAACAGCAACGAGGGAGCGCTAAGACACTGTCCAAACAAGACAGAAGAAAGGAGAAGAGCAAAGGGAGAGAGGAAGAAAGCAAGACACGCGCAGAAAAGGCTTTATTTATGGTGATTATTAGAGCGTGAAGGAGAGAGAATTGGGCATGGCTGAGCTGGAGCAGCCAATAAAGAAGCGCAAGCGCTACGATGTCAACGATGTCGCGGCACCAGTCGCCAGCGGGAAAGTGCAGGCTCAGGAGGCAGGTGCTTTGCCTTCGGAAGAGGAGAAGGCCAAAAAGAGGAAAACCAGAGATGAAATAGGCCACTTATACAATTCTTACAGAAGGATTAAGTACTGCGTTTCGCAGAAGGATTCGCGCCTCAAGCCTGACCTAGAACAGGCTTTTTTAGCCATGCTCACTGCTGCAACTGGTAACTCCCGTGGAGCTTCTTTTCAAAATTTTTATTCTATTTTGTCTTAATATTTTAATTGGGAAAAATACCCATGCCCAGTAACCTTGGGCTTAGATCAGGCGACCTAGATGTATTAGTTTTTGGTGAAAGCTACTGATGGCTGGACTAGCATCTTGGTCTTGCTGCGTGCGCTGCACCGGCTGAGTTCGATAAGGAATCATACCCAACTACCTGTCATCTCTACTGTAAAATTGAGCGTAGGGCTCTGCTAGGCGTTGCCCATTTTGACGTGCCATGCCAAGCGAGTTGGATGTGCTAATTTCCCTTATTTCTACACTTCATTTTTCTCTCATAGGGATTCGGACATGACCCCTTACCTATGCTTTTTAAAAACTACATGAGCTCATTCCTCAACTGAGTTCAAAGTGTTATTTCAATCAATTTCAACAAAAATGTCTCCTAGGTTTTGAAACTGGTGATGTTTTATGCGCTTTACTACATGAACTTATTCTTCATTCCACAGTCGTGTATTGTGATACGCCTCACTATGCAAGTTTGATACCATATTTAACTTAATTTGAACACTTAGTCTTATCTAGGAATTCGAACATAGGCTATGGTATAACACCCTCTATGCGTCACCAATACCAAATGAGCTTACCCACCAACCAAGTTGGAAGTATTATTCTTTCCAATTACTACATTGTATCGCGTCTCTCCTAGTTTGGAACCTGGTGATGTGCTGCTAAGCCCCAACAGTTTACCACATGAATTCATTCCGTAATCTCATGCATTCTGATACACTACACTGTGAGTTGGATGGAGTATTTAACTTGATTTCAACACGTTATTACATCTTGTAAAGATGTTAGCCTTGGGCTCTATCATAAAATCCTCGATGCTTTGTGTATGAGCTCATCCAACACTGTTGTTTATGGAGCAACGTCTAGTGAAGATTGAATGAATGAATGAAGGAATTTTAATGACGTCCACGAGACCAGCGGTCTAAGGGACCAAGAAAGAACCAATTAAACTGTTTGTTGAAGTTTCTCCAAGTAGACCCTTCTATTGTGGTTCCTCATTAGAAAAGTGGCCGTTTTGCGTAAGTTTGCCTCTTCAAAAAGCTCATTCAAACTGTTCCCCTGTAAGTTGTCTTCATAATGACTGCGAATGTCCTGATTAGAACCCAAGGTTTACCATTTGACTTCATCCAACAGTCACATTATGCTGTTATGTAGCGAGGTATTAAAACTAAGGCTTTGCTATGAAGTTGTCAATGCTCTTACCAGTCAACCTCATCCCATGGGCTTGTTCACTCACTCATGTGCAGTGAGCATCTTAGGGCTTCACTATGAAATTCTTCATGCTTTAACACTTGCGTTTATCTCATGGTCTTCTCTATTTTGCTATGTCAAGCAAGGTTTGCAGGCTAAAGTTAAATTCGCAATGTTTGAGCTCATATCATTTGCTTGTTCATCTATATTTTTTGAACATTTTCAAACAAATACATGATCTAACCTTCAGTTAACCCACATCACCACAATTTAGTTATTATAAAACATGGAATGTATATAATACAATTAACTATCCACACTTCGCACAAATCATGAATTCCCCTGTATTTAAGTAAGTGAGCTGTGCAAGAGATGCTTAGGGGAGAGTGTTTAAAATAGCTCTCTCTCCAAGATAAGCTTTACTGTGGTGTTCAAACTAGAGAGTGGTCTGAGAGAATAGTGGAGAGATAAGGGGAATCTACATAATGTTTAGTCTTCAAGGTCACAACCATACCAAACATCCCTTAAGATTAAGTTGGAAAGAAGAGAACAAGGAATGACAATACCCTTTTAATGATAACTTCCTTCATGATTAACAATGAATAAGTCGAGGTTATTCAAGGAGTTCTAACACTTGACAAATTTGAAGTTGTTGTGATTTGATGAAGATTCTTGACCGCTACAGAAAAAGGTGTTGAAGAATCATTTTAAATGCTTTAAGTAATTAGTGACAGGTAGCTTGAAAGGTGCTCCATAAAACTGGAAATAGTCACCGAATAAGAGTTGTGGGAACTATTTTCAAAGAGCTGATAAGAGATCCATGATTTTTGGTTCAATCTTGTAATCCATAACTGGTCTCCCATATAGGGTTTCCATGAGTACAAGAAGTATCATGCAACCAAAGGTCAAAAGATCCTACGAGGATATGTCAAGTTGTAGATCCATTTTGGCAAAACACATCATAGGATGACAAGGATGTTTGAGATAATTAAAATCTCCAAATGACCAAGTGCTGGGTAACCAGATGAATGCTATCATGCATAAGTGAGATTAAAATCATATTCTATTGTACAAAAAGAAAAGAAAACTTCTTGTTATCAATGGAAATTGCTACTATCTCAAGCAGCTAGCACAGGGAGAATGTTTTCCAACAGTTAAAGAAATACATGTGGCGATCAAAGAAAATTGCAGATGTTGTTAAGCATGTGGGTAGGAATATTTGTGAGAAAATATATGTGGTAATGGAGAGTGAGATGGCCCACGGAATGGCTGAGATTGACTGGAGGCTGCATTGGAAGCGGTTCTCTCACCCGGACTACTGTCTCTGTTCCCTACTTTCCTCTCCTGGATGGAAAAGTTGCTTGGTCCCTCTTCCCTGCAATGTAGCTTTTAGAGGTTAATCAAAGGAAGTGCAATACTCCCCTTTCTATCCCTCCCAAAGACTCACAAAAGTGTAGAAAACACATGATCGCACTTAGGATAGAAGTCCATTTCTAGCTGGTCTAATGATTTCTGTGATTGGATCACCAATACTTGTGCTGCATTTACCAAGTGTGCCACCTTACTAATTCATTTGTTTAAGAATATAAGACCAAATCCTTTTGTGTGATTCTTAAATGGAACAAAAGGAACCATACAATACTTCGAATCACATGAAGTAGTAGGTTGGCCAACTTACTCAAGAGTACATAGTAACTCACAATAAAGATGTAATCAAAACTTGTGCAGAAGTTGCAATTGTTGAAGAATGGGATTAATGCATTTGAATTGTGCAAGTTCTACCTCAAGAGAGACATTTCGCTTTTGAAAGTTGATGGTGCTAGGTTGAAAATTGACAATGCAGCAACTAATTGATTGCTTTGAATTTTTGGTATTTCTTTAATAAAATGGACTATACCTTCTTGCAAGAAGTGAATTTTTTCATACAACATATTGTTTTGCTGTTGGAGAATAATATCTTCATTACGTCTGTCTTCAACAGGTACAACATCTAGAGAAATGTTAGCAAATCATTAGCATCACAAGCACGCTTGCTCAACTGGCTTGCGACCTTAATAGCTCGTTTGGCTAAGAATATCAGACCAAATCCTTTTGCGTGATTCTTAAATGGAACAAATGGCAACATACAATGCTTAGAGTCACATGAAGTAGTGGGTTGGCCAACTTACTCAAGAGTACTTTGTAACTCACAATAGAAGATGTAATCAAAACTTGTGCAGCGGTTGCAATAGTTGAAGAATGGGATTCAATGCATTTCAATTGTGCAGATTCTACCTCAAGAGAGACATTTCTTTTGAAAATTGATGGTGCTAGGTTGAAGATTGACAATGCAGCAACTATTAGTTCCTTTCAATTTTTGATTTTTCCTTAACAAAATGGACTGATCAACAGGTACAACATAAGGAGAAATGTTTGCAAATTAGTAAATTACTATTATCACAAGCGCACTTGCTTAGCTGGCTTGGGCTTGTCAGTTCCATTTTCCAGATTTGAAATCTCTTTTTCATACTTACCTAATTCTTTTTGCACAGAGTCTTTATACTCCTTTGTATTGTACAATGCGTTTGATATAGACACAACATCGGATACATAAAAATATAGATTCCACTTTGATGATCCTTTATGCTGACTAGAAGCATCCTGAGATTATGATTTTCCCATTTGCACGAATGTCATTGGAGTCCTACAAAGACTAGAGTTGTCCCAAGGTAATAAAAGATGAGAACAATTGAAGGACAACAGACAGTGACTTTGTAGAGACCTAGTCAAGGAGTGTGTAAACTTACAAATATGACTTTTGACCTCAAAAGTTTGTTTAACGCAGGGAGTAAACCTAAAGAATGAGTGGCTGTACCCAAAATTTGGACAGGGTGGCCAAGACACAATATTTTGACATTTCCAGGGAAGCCATGGTGGATAAAGCCTGATGAGAATTGCAACTCCAAAAGCTTTACCCGATTTCAAAGAGCAAAGAAAATTATACAATATTTAACACTAACGGGTCATACGATAAATTGGAAGAAATCTGAGTCTAGTTTTGCATGAAGCAGAAATTATAAAAAAGTACCAGTATGAAAATGTTAGTGAAGGAACTGTTCATAGAGGTGTACCTGATCTAACCCTGTCTTTGTAAATACCAAAAAAAGATAATATGAAAGAACACCAGCTCAATATAGTTATATAAAGTGGTTTGATTACTTTTCCAACTGGGCCTCACCTTTTTGTCTTGAAAAATTAAAATGTTCTGATGTAGTTAGTCCAAAAACAAAAATGTGTGTATCCAACAAGTCAGCTGGGACTCAAAACATTCATTACTGGTAGAAATCAGATCCAATGTTTCAGGCAAAAGAGCCCATTGTTACAATGTTGGTATGTAATGCCCTGCCTGCAGATTGCAAATCTGTTGCCCAAACTCACTTAAAGGGTTCACCATCTAGAAAAATTGAGCACTTCAGCAATAATTTTCATGTGCAAAACCTATATACTTGTTCCTTCTGTTAGCATCAGAAATGTCTCTTGAGATATAGCCAGTTCTAGGGAAAGCACAGTCTTAAGAATGCAGACACGGTCCAAAATGCTTGAAACAACAGCAAAATTCTTCATTAATGTTCTTTGATGAATAGAAACACCAAACAATTGATTTTGACCGTTGATGAACAATCATTTACTCCTCAAGACTCTAAATCTGATCTATACTTTTCTGCAGCAAGCTCTGCTCTGAGTTGCTCCATTAAAGCCCAGGTTGTCTCCTGCATGTACGAGGTTTGAGTTTTTTCTGCACCAAATCAAATCCAAGCCATCAAATAACACATTCAATCACTCTATATTTAATTTAGGCTTGTAAATTACAAAACCAAGGGATTTTTTAGCGGATGTAAGTCACTATATAGCTATTTTTTTTCATTTCTACCCCCTAATTCTCTGTATTGGGGCTCTCTAAAAGTGTCCAATTTCCTCATATTTGATAGATTACCCTAATCTTGAAACGAAATTGCCTCGAGTTAGAAACTTTAATTCTTTATGATGGACACATATTACACTATTGTATATAAAAATTTGGGCACCAATCTCCCTAGTTTATCAGAAGTTTTTTTAATGCTTGCTCCGTTTCAACATCTTTGTTTAACAATTAGATATTGATAGGAAATGTGGACACTGAGTCACCATAAAAGTTGAATATGAATAAAAAAATTAGTCACCAAATTTCAACAAAACATCGTGCGAAGGATAAAATCTTACCATCACTCTAAAATTTGATTTCCAATATTGAAAAAAATTGCCTAGGATACCATGCTTCTTTTTAGTGGATTCTCCAGGGTTTATATTATTTTTTTAAGCGGTCATTTCTTAAAGCATACCCTGAACTAAACCTCACTAAATCTCATGCATTTCACACAATTGGCAGCAATAATCAAGCATTGTTAAATTACATGTGCTACAGTATATACAACATTTGAGGCTAAATAGAGAGAAACTCCAAGCGCCACAGTCACTTGTTTTATGAGGTATCGAGCCAAGTAGGAAATCAATGTGCTGGAAGCTTTCATTTTAAGTTGCTCTTGTAGAGCTGCAAGTCCAACTGGATGAGCTATGTGGCTGTTAAGCTCATGCTACAGTCTGAATATGGCAAGTAAGGTATTGACTATACGAGGCTGTTATTTCTTGCTTGAATTCAATAAAGCAAATGGCTTCTAGTAAACAACACATGCAATGGAGTGCATTTTGGCAAAAAGAACATTTCCCAAAGTTGTTAATTTGTGAAGATATGTCCATCACAGCTTCGCTAGATTAAAAATGTAAAGATAATAAGGCCAGACATTTTGTAAATGTAGCTGCCCTTTGCTTATCATGTTGTTTGAGTCCACACTAAATTATTTGTAATGCTTTTGCAAGTGCTTGGACTCGGTTATCCCTCATAGATTCACAGTCAAGTAATATTATGTATTCATAGAACTGCCAAACATCTATATTAAATGCATCAAAAATGGTTCAAACTATCTTGAAGCTATGATGTGGCATCTAAGACATTCAGGAACTGCCAAATCCAGTTGATGAGAAATCCCTGATCCATGTACAGCCACAAATGTTTCAACTTTCAGCTATCGTGAATTGCATTGTTATTCAATAAATTTTGTTGTCACGGCATAATTGGAACATGAACAACTTGGTCAAAAGACGAAGGTGATTGTCGCCACTCCCTATCACCCTATCACCAGCAAATGAGAGGTGTAAATGATTGAAAGATCCACAAAAGTAGAGGATAACCACCCTTTGGAAGAGTCATAACCCTTCATCATTTCTACCCTTCGAGAGAGTCAACCTCTCATATTTACCACCCCTTGGAAGAGTCACAACCTCTCACATTTACCACCCCTTGGAAGAGTCACAACCCTTCATCATTTCTACCCTTCAATAAAACCTTTCATAATTACCACCCTTTGGAAGAGTTACAACCCTTCATCATTGCTGCCATTTGAAAGAGTCACTTACTTATTTTCTTCCAATTCCTTTCTTCTTCCATTAATCCGTCTTTAATTCCTATGCTCCCCTCTTTCTTCCTTCCTCCATATCCTTTCAAATGAACTCTCCTCTCTTCTATATCATATGTCGAGGGAGTCACAACTCTTCTTTGCATATCTGTCAACCTTTCATTAAACTTAATTAACTTGTACTTATATTATTTTATATTTTATTATTATATATTTATTTTTATTATTATTTATTATTAAATCCTATTTCAGAAAGGGGACATTGCATTAAGCAACATGTAAGAATTGTCATGCAAGATTGTATCATACAAACACCCTGTTTTGTGCAATGATAGGATAGATTGGTTGCGCCGATCAAACACCCTTTTTGTTAATGCCTATTCCAAAAATAGCTATTTTACATTGATATACAAGAGAGGCAAATGAAGTGGCAGCTTGATAGTTATAAGAAATGCAATCGCTTACCTTTAGTCAGCTCATTTTCTATTATTTTGCCTTTTGTGTGTGTTGCAAAGCAGATGTGCTGAACAGGGTTGACACTGTTGGAGTGTGCGCTATGAATATGGAGAGTCAGGACATAAAAGTCTGATTGTGTGTGTTCTTGAATTTGTGGGTGAAGATGGCATGTGGTACAAAGCACCATTGTCTTATTGTTTTTTTTTCATATATTAAACATAGTGTACAAAAACAACATTACATTTTGAAGTGCTTCTGCCCCAGTCTAGATCAGTATCGATCACCAAATTTCAAAAAATCAAAAATCTGATACAAGTTTTAACATCTAATATCACAAAAAAGAACTATCAATGGACCATTTTAGTCCCATGAGCCTATTACATTGCTGCTACAGTCAGCTTGATCACACTCATAGGTGCCCAATGGGGGCACTATTTCAGAGTGAGTATTTCTGGATCAACTATTATGTCCCACTCGGTCTCACGCATCTTCTTTACTTCTTTCTTCTTTGCTACAATATCACTCTTGGTGATCTGTTTTTCCTCCAGGTACTTATTAAGCAGATCCACTTCCCCTCTTTGTTCAAATTATTTTTTCCGTGGTGAAAGAAATGGGCAGATTTGATATCATCTTGTACACCAGCATTATGCCTTCTTTTAGCAGTATCGTGAATCTTTCTTTAGGGATCTCCATAGTAGCTGATACCTGCAACATAATAGTAAAATAGGCTAGTTCGCTGTTGAACTCAGTAAAGGGACTTCTTTTGGATTGAAAAAATATCTTCATTTCTCCTTAAAAACCATAAAAACTCATTATTAAAAACAAGCCAAAAACTATTTAAAACAACATCAAACTTATTCACATAACCTCTGCCTAAGTAAAACCTTAGTTTTCATTCAAACAAGGCAGTCCATACATTAAAGACCAAAGAGCAATGACAAATTTGCAATCAAAGAACAAATGCTCAAAAGTTTCAGGAACATTACAACATTCACAAACTCTAGTACGCAGCCCATAAGAATGCAGGACATTATCAATAGCAAGTTTTTAAAGCAAGAGCAGCCAACAAAAACAGGTCTTTTTAGTTTCAACAGTTTTGTGCCACAAGTGGTTCAGGATTTTAAGCCATTTGGGATTCAGCCAATTTAAATTCCAGACTTTATTGAGCCAAGCATAGCTATCTTCCGTGCCAACAAGCATATAGTAGATCTTGTTGACTGTAACATCATTGCGTTTGGTTCTATCTTTCCATCTAATATACTCAAGCAGTTCCAAGTCATTTTGATCTTCTCTGGGAGCCAATCCCCCAAGGCCCTGCTAATCATAGTGTAAGTCTTTTTGTGAGTTGGAGGTAACCCAAACTTTGTACTCAGCTGCTCCCATCTTCTAAGTTTTCCATCCGCCAAGATGTCTCGCAGAACACTAATCCCAACAGAATCCCATATATTTACAGAGCAGCTCTGGGTCAATGCCAATGGCTTCCCATGAGAAACAAGACTCCACCAAACAGATCTATTACGAACGGTATAAGGAGGAGACTTAGTTACCGTTGCCTCACTAATGACAAGATGCCTTACCTGTGCCCATGCTTTCCACAACGAGGCAAAGACCACAGAGCCATAGGTTCTAAACTCAAACTAGCCAAATAGAATATCTTGCAGATTAATAGGAGACCATAATTTGCCCTTTTGGGTTTAGACAATCTCAAGTTATTCCTTACTAATACCTTCCATGGTTCATCCCCTTGAATGACTTTAAATATCCATTTTGAAGCTAAGGCCATACCTTGAGTTTTGAGATCCTTTAAGCCAAACCCTCCCTGATTTTTAGGAAGGCAACACCATGCCCAAGAGACATTGTGTCTCTTTGTATTATCCTTACCATCTGATGATAGAAACTCCCTTAGAATCTTTTGGAGCTTGTTAAACTGAAAATTAGCAAAGAGCCAAGCAGAAGAATGATATATAGCATGGGATGCCAAAACTTTCTGAACCACCTTCACTCTCCCAGCTCAAGAGTGAAGGTGGGTCTGCCATTTTGTCATTTTTCCTTTCAATTTTTTTGAATAACCATTCCCACATATCTCTTAGAGAGGGAGAGACCGAGAAAGGAATATCAAGATATCTAACTACTTTGTATGGGTTTGACCTCCCCCACCCTTTAGAACCAAACCAATTTGGAGGTTCATCCAACCACCCAATTGCTGTGAATTAATGTGGAACAACCTTAGACCCAGAGTCCTCACAGAAAATCTGTAACCTTTTAGCAATGTTGTCAAAGTTTGTTTCAGGAGTTCAACGAAAACTAGTATCATCTGCAAATTGAGCACCGAGGAGCTTTTCTTTATTGGGAAGCATGATCCCTTTAATTGAGGGGAAATAAGGTCTGTCCTAAGTATATAATGAAGTGCATCTGCAGCTATTACAAACTAGGCAGGTGCAATAGGGGCAGCCTTGCCTAATGGATCTTTGCAGGGTTATAGGCTCAGACAGATCACCATTAACATCTATTACTATGGATGAATCTTTGAACAGAATGTTAATCCATTTGCAGAACTTTGGAGGGAACGTAAAAGCTTTCAACATGTCTATCACAAAGGACCACTCAATCCTGTCATATGCTTTCTCAAAGTCCAGAAGGATCATGGCCACATTCTGACCATCTTGTTTAGTTCAGTCCATACCTTCCCAACTAGTTATCAGCTTTTCCAAGAATGTATCTCCCTTTTATGAATCCAATTTGTTTCACCGATGCCGTAGCACCTTAGTGAACCTCCTAGCCAAGGATTTGGCCAAAATTTTGTATGAAACGTTTAAAAGTGTAATAGGTCTTTAGTTCCTAACCGAGTCTTATCCCCATCCTTGGGAATGAGCTTAATAATACCTTTGTTGATATTCTCTCCTAAGGAACTGTTAGTAAAGTCAGCATTATAGAGTTCTAGGAGCTCTGTTCCAATCCAATCAATATTTAAAAAAAAATTCTGCTTAGAGTCCATCTCAGCCTGGGGACTTCCCATTGGCAAGGGATTTAATAGTGTTTTCAATCTCTAGAACATAGATGTCCCTGTCTAGGGCCTTAGCATACTCTTCTGCAACCCTTTTGGGAATCATTTTCAAGCAAAATTCCTCACCTTCCTGAGTTTTCCTGCCCTGATCTGAGGTAAAGAGGTTCTGAAAGAACTCATGAAAGGGTCTCTTCAGAAACTCTGGATCAATTGAGCTTTGATCATTGTGTGAAATAAGGCCAATGCACTCTCCGTCTTGTTTATACTTTTTTTTTGATCGGTAACAATAGTGATTTTATTAAAAGTAGACCGGGATTGAGTTTGGCCCGAACCAAGGGTGGATACATAGCGGGAATCCACCTTCCTCATCAACCAAGTCAAGATTTGCTGACATTGCCTCCCTTTGTGTGAGAACGAAGAGTCATATCGAAGGATCCCGTCTTTACATTCCTACTCTTCCTACCTTTCACAGTGTGCCATCCCTCTTCGAGTCTACTTCATTTTGCCAATCCACAGAGCCAGCCATGGAGACTTGGGCCCGCTCATCCATAAACCCCATCTCTCTTTGGGAATGTCCCTCATCTGTCACCAGGTCATCCATCATATCTCGAGTCCCAACAAGAGCTGCTCAACCTTCTTCTCAACCGTATAGTGCTTGGGAGAAACATCCTTCCACCATGAAGCCGGCTTACACACTCTGCTTTTATCACCCCTAGCCGCCATGTGTCCAGTCTGAAAACATATTCTACATCTGAAAGTAATTCCTTCATAATCCAAAGATTGAACCCAACTACCCTTTGAGGTTTTGATCATTATCTCTGCAGGAAGCTCCTTTGCAATAGCCATTTCAACAAGGATGCAAGCATAAGTAGAATGGAGCAGATTTGAGGATCCTTCATCTACCATTAAAAAATTGCCTAAAGTATCACCTACTGCTTCTAGGCAAGAATCAAACCAGAGATGCAAGGGCAGGTTAGGGATTCTCACCCATATTGGGACTTTATCAAAGACTTCCTTAGGTGGGTTGAAATCTGGGTGCCACGGTTTCAGCATCAGTACAAATTTATTCTCCCAGCACCATTGGTGATCACATAAGATACTATTTCTATCCTTTGCCTTCTCAAAAACAACAATAAAGAAACCTTTAGCTGTAGGATAAATCTGCACACAACCTTCTAGAATCAGCTCCCAATGCTCCGAGATCCATTTGTGAAGATCACATAAGCTGGGCCACAACCCCCTAAAACGACCTATCAGACCTAAATCTGAAAAAACAACTAGGTTATGATCAACCTCCTCCAAATCGGCCTCCAAAACGACAAAACAAGCCGTGGGCGCGGGTGGAATAGTTGTTTCCAACTTCCTATTAGTCAAAATATGGGGGCCTTGTCCCACTTGCTCATTACACACAGGGGCGCCATGAACACCCCCAATCCCGCCTTGTGGTTGCTTCTATCCCACCCCAAGGAAAGTCGTTTGGGGACCCTTGTTTTGCCGCTTCCACCCATATGTGCGATTTCTGCCATCTGTATTCCCGAGAGCCTCTCGGGATGAACCACCCGTGTCAAACCCTCCAAAGTCTGCCCGCTGCATGCGTCATTTCAAACCTTTGGAAACATTTGCCTCCCCGGTTCGGTTGCAGAGACCATTCTCTGACATGTAGCCGCGCGCTTGGCCCTTACCCGAAGCATCATTGAAACTCAGCGGCATAGACACAGCGCCATTGCCAGCTGCAGGAGCCCGGGAAGAAACCCTAGCGCTCATGGAAAAGCCAGAGCACCGAAACGCCATTCGAGGGAGCAACCAATGATTCCGTCTTGTTTATACTTGATAAGGTTAAAATATACCTAGATCCCCTACCTCCTTCCATTAGCCAATTCATTTTAGCTCTGATTTTCTGACCCTCAAATTTGTAGTTCTGAATTTTCCTAACGAGAGAGTCATAGTTCTCACCAATTTGGCCTCTAATAGTTGATCCAGACTATTGTCCTGCATCTGTCCTTCCAGCATTAAGAGTTTTTGATGGAGAAGTTTATCTATCTTGTTACTGTCAAGAGCTTTCTTCTTGCCCACAATTTGAAAATCCTTTCTCCATACTTCCACTAGAGAGTCCCAAACTTGAATAGGATTTTTGTTCTTATTGAGAGGTTAGTAATAACAGTGACTATTTTGATGGCACCCAGCTGTCCTCTTCCTTGAGAAGGAAACATTAAGCTTAAGAAGACGAGGTCTGGGGGCTTCATTAGGAGAGATGGAGGCATTCCAGGTAATTGTGGTAGCAATGGGCGAGTGGTCTGACATTGAGGTAGGGACCACAGAAACTGCATTACTCCCCAAGGGAGAATTGAAAGAGAAGAAAGTCCTATTGGCATGCAACCTATCAAATCTGCAGTAAATTTAGACCAAAAGAACAGTTCGTCACCCTTCCACAGGGCATCTTTCCTACCTTTCTTATGTTCTTTATATTCAACTGTGTTAAAATCTTCAATACAAATCCATGGGATCTTTGGGAGATTGGTGGCCATCCAGTTCCAAAGTTCAGATCTCTCGCTATAGTCATTAGAGGCATACAAAAAACATATATCAAAATCATCTGTTGCAGTCTTTATAGTAGCCCACACCACCCTGTTACAAGGGGAGGTATCATGTTGTTCAATCTTATTACTCCACTTAGGGTGTGCTAGAATGGCAGTACCCCCTTTTCTTTATCATGCTCAGAAATGACAGCCTTAAAATTTTTCCATATGAAGTTCTTGGCATTCTTAGCTTGAAAGCCAACCACTTGATTTCTTGCAGACACAGAAAGTCCATATTAGGCCTTGAGTTACAAAAGGCTCTTTCCACATACTTTCTATCCTCTGATTCCAGCCCTCTGACATCCCAGCTACCTATGTCAAAATTCATTAAGGGTTAGGAGGAGGGGAGGGGTTTATTGATTTTTATAAACTCTATCAAAGCATTTGGCGATCTCTTTTCCTTTTTTATTAACTTTCTTTTCAGATCCAGATCCTGAGTTAGCTGCTCTGTCCTTGAGTTTCCTCTTCTTATTATCCTCTCTGCTAGAAGGCAAATTCTGAGCCATAGAGGGGTTTTTTAAGCAAGGATCTTGGATTCTAGGGCTCAAATTAGCCATTACAATCTCTTTACCAAATGCCTCATTACCATTACAATCTCTTTACAATCTGGACTCCAAAGCCTACGGCAAAAAGGGGTATTAATGACAGACTCAGGGGGAATAAAATTCAAATTTAAAATGCTGCAATAAAACTTACAAACACAAACCAAGGCTATAAATCCTATACAAATCAACCAAAAAGGCACATAAAGAACAGTCAGAACCAATCAATGGAAAAGTAGAAGAAGGAAAATTAGAAATCAATGACGACGAAGAACACTAATCTGAGTTCGTAGGAGCGAAAGCATCACTCCAAGGGCTTCAATGGCAGAAAACCTTTTGGCTTCCCAGAGCACTGCACTCACCCTCCTCCATTAATCTTTTTGAAGTCTGTTGTCTTATTGTTACTAGATCACTGGATGAAATAAAAGAGCTGGTTTTGAAGGTGAGCATTCCCATCACACTGTTACTACATTGCTAGACAAGTTAAAAGTTTTCAGCACACTGCTGTACTGAATACACATTGGTCAGCAGTCTCAAAATGCTCATTTTATGAGATTAATTTGAGCTTGGTATCATTTTATATTGCCGGACATTTTCCATGGCTCCAGCCTCTAATCTTCTAGTTTTTATTTGAATTGTGATTGGTTTATGTGTTCATTAATTGCACAGTTTCACAACAGTTCTTATTGTTTTATTTCTAGCCATGCGTATCAATCAAACAAATGTTTTTTAATTTCTGAAATTCATTGTTCTTTCAGGTTGTGCAAGTGTTCAACGGCTTGCCGCTGAGTTTATTCCTAGATATGCTTTACATTGCCCATCTTCTCTTGAAGCAGCTTGCAAAGTAACAATGCAAATTGGTGACTGGAGTTCCTCTGTAGCACTTCGCGGAGAAGATGCTGATGGTATAGCTTTTGAGACATCAAAGGCCTGCTTTTGTGGGCTGGTAGATATTTCATGTGCTGCTAAATCTGTGGCTTCAAACACATCACTGGTTAGTGGCATCAGTTCAGTGGTTTTCCAAAGTATACTATCATACTTAATTCGCTGGCTTGATGGCAAGGGGATCTACAAATTTGAAAGTCTTGATATTGAAAAGCTACAGGGGTCTAATGAATGTTTTTCTGACATAAAACATAAATTAATTCAGGGCAATGATCAACTGGGGCAGAAAATATCAAAAATTGTTTCTTTGTCTCTTGTTAGGATTTTTCTTTGTTGTCCAGAAACAATGCTAGCGGCCTGTTTTGAACTGTTAGAGTCAAAAGACATGGAGAAACGCAAAGAGGGGCATTGTTTTTTGAGGCAAATTATGTGTGGAAATAGTGCAAAAGATATTAATATTCAATCATTGAGGCAATCTGAGGTGGTGTCTCAGTCCTCAAATTCTGTAGAAGATGGATTGAATTCAATGGAGAATATTGAAAAGAAGCAAGTTTCAGATAATAGCCCTGAATGCGACAGTCTTGCAAAGAACCAAAATGTTGTTTCAGATATGAGTTTGATTGCAAAGGTAAGCGGTCCTAATTACATCTAATTGTCCATATAGATGGAGATTCATACTGTGCATATTAGGCTCTTTTAATATTACTTCTCTCATAAGTAGATGACGTGCCAGTATCCAAAAGCTAGATTGATGAATAATTGGATGATTTAAATGTTAATTTCTTTGAGATCGCTTGTTATTTAGAATTGCATAGATATATTGGAGCTATTTCAAATGTTTCATCAACACTCAAGAATCTTTGTTACGATATTTCCATTTGTTTCTTAAATTTGTTTTGGGTTCTTTTCAATACATGTGCACTCTTTATCAATTCTGCCATAATCTTAATTGGGAAAAAATCTGCAGGATATAAAAATTATAAATCTGGACAAAATGGTCGAAATTGGGGAAAATTGGAAATGAAAGAATGATAAGTAGTAGATATTTTCCACAGCAAGTCAAATTGTGATATTGCTATTAGGATTCATCGTGTAGTTTTTGAGTCAAACTCATTGACCCTTTCAGGAGTAGTGGTTCAGAAAAACCCGTCTCCCATGAGAATGAATGGAACACTTAGGTACTCATTGCATCTAGGTGATGTTCACAGAGGACCCGAAGCATTGGGCCTTCCTAGTAGGTCACCCATCCCAATTCTACTCCAACTCAAGCACGCTTAACCTTGGAGTTTCTCCCAAGGTTAAGCTCACTTAGCTTGCTATGCCATTTGCAAAACCTTCAGCAAGTGTTGTCCCTTATAAACCATTCATTATAGAGCCCCTTTAGCTTATCAATCAATAAGTAGGAAATATGTCTTGCAGCAAGTCAAATTGTGATATTGCTATCAGGATTCAATTGTGATGAGAATGAATGAAACACTTAGCACTCATTCCATCTAGGTGATGCTCACAGAGATGAAGCATTGGGCCCTCCCGGGAGGTCATCCATCCCCGTACTACTCCAACTCAAACGTGCTTAACTATTGAGTTTCCCTCAAGGTTAAGGTCAGTTAGCTTGCTACCCCATTTGCCAAACCTTCTACAAGTGTTGTGCCTTATGAACCATTCATTATAGAGCCCCTTTACTCATCAATTCATTAGTGGTTGATGGGTTCTTGTGAACCACTACTCATGGAACATAGTTCAATAAGTTTGACTCGAAACAGTTGAATCATGAAAGTGATATAAAGCTATGTTCCACGGAGTTTCGGGGACGAGGACATGTTTTCGGTAGGGGTTCAGTTCAAAGGCAATTTTTAGGGGATGACAGGTGACAACTATTAAAAAAATTGAGGAATTTTAAAATTTTTATATATAGAGAGACTTCAAAATGCATATCATAACATTGATAAACCATTCACCATAGACATTTTAGAAGCTCAATACAATGAATGCATAGCAAATTAACAAAGTTCAAATGCTTTCATTGTAAAAATATGTCGTACATATAGCAAAAATGCCCAAAGGCTCCAAGTTTCATGCATGAAATGACATAAAGAGAAGTCCAACTAAAATAGTAAACAATAAACAATAACATAGAAGTTAAACTCCATAATCAGATGTCCATAATAATCAAAATCAAAATCAAAATATGGCTGTCCTCTACGAATCAAAATATGGCTGCCAGAATCAAAATCAAAATCAAAATCAAAGTCATCCTCTGAGGCACTGGTACCTGCAATATGAGGGTCCTCATTCAATGGAATCCCAAGCAATCCTGGAGGTGTGTCATCCTCCTCAATCTGCATAGCATCCTCGGGATTAACATCCCAACGTAATGCTGGAGTCTGACGATACTGAACACTCTGCCGATCCTGTAGCTGCAATGCATTGTGAATAGCCACTAACTTCTCTGATTGTCTAGAGGTAAGGTTGTTCCTCTTGACTAATTGGATGAAAGCTATATGTGGACCAATTCCTCTCTGCAACAGAGGAATTCACAACCTCCAAAAGAAGACGAACGACAAGAACATTCAACTCAAGTGCATCCTTACCATGCCACGTCCACCATCCAATAGGGTCCCTTTGAGCTAATGTAGCTCTATCCATCTTCGCCTCTAGTCTATTGGACCACAAAGATTGGCAAAGTCAATCCACTCTTCCCTAAGTTTACCAGCATCATCTCCATTGTACATTTTTGAAAGGGCCTTGAAGAAGCTCGCCTTCACCTGAGTTGAACAGATAAAAAACATATTAAATTATTAAATAATGAATATGATTCATGAATATTGAAGATTGAAGAGATAATCATGACTTCATAAGAGATTTCAGATTTGTGACTCACCTCATCCCTAGATGGAGCCACTCTCCCAGGTCTCGGTGCATATCATTTAGGATTGATAACATAGGCTACCATATGGAGCGGGGTGTTCATAGTGTTACACCATCGCGTCACAATTGGCTTAAGATGCTCCTCATAAAATGCCAAAGTAGGGCCCCTAGCATGAATAACATGCTTGATCTGCCCAAGCCTGCTATCAAAGGTCTCATAAATCTCTCTAAGGCTAGGAGAGTCAGTATCAACATATCTAATGACCCACGCAATGGGCTCAATGAAGGAGCAAATGTATCTGCAAATGCAAGCAAGTTACAAGTTAGAAACATCATAAATTTTAAAATTCTCAATTCTTAAATAATAAAATCAGCACAAAATCAGAAATAATTTTATTAAATCAGCAATAACAATTTTCTAAGTTTCTTACCTCATTGTGGTCCACCAATGATCATCAAGGATTTTTTGTTTCACACTTCTTCCATCCGGTGTGCTAGATTCATGCAATCTATTCCACTCCGCGTTTACCACCATGGACTGTAAGGCCTCTTGGACTTCAAGCATCCTCTCCAACAAAATAAAGTAGCTAGCATATCTAGTCTCCACGGGCTTGAGGAATTCTTTCTTCGAATTGTCCTAAATAATGCAAGAGATGTGTGATGATTGCAAATAAACATTTGCACATCTCTAGCCTCAGACACCATAGCTTTTATTCAATCAATTTTCCCAATGTCCTTCAATGTGTTGTTCAATGCATGTACACAACATGGGGTCCAAAAAACGTGCCTATAAGTACTCTCCACCATTAATCCAGCTGACTTACACACCCAGTTTGAATCAGTCACTACTTGCACAACATTTGAAGGTCCAACCACTTTTATAACATCTTTCAAAATCTGAAATTGAAAGGCTGCATCCTTCCTTTTCCCTGAACAACCTATGGCTCTAAGAAAATAAGAGCCCATTGAGCTAGTGACAATAATATTGATGAGTGGTCGATGTTTGATATCGGTCCCCACCCATCCATGATGATGGAGCATCCTTCATTCATCCATGTCTGTCTCATATCCTCCATCAAAATGCTTATTTTTGAATACTCTTTATCAAGAATAGTGGTGCGGAGTTTTGTCTCACCAGGTGGTACAAATGAGGAACCAGCAACATAGATATCTCTGAACATTTGTTTGTAAAAGGAGGAACGTGACAAATGGAATGGTATGCCATGAGCAAAAAGAAACCTACCAATAGATTCTTCAGCCCTCTCTTTTGCTTGCAAATTAAATAATTCAGCAACATTGGTTTCTCTTTTACTCTTCTTTCCTACTAGAAGGCTCTTTCCTTTTCCAGTAGAAGTGGGAGTAGGTGTGGCACTTTCTTCCCTAGTAGAAGGTTGGCTCAAAGCTTGCAAAGTTTGCAAAGTAGCTTGCACATGCTCTACTGAAGTCCCTGATTATAATGCCTCCCCCTCTATGTGCAATCTAGTTGCCTCAAGTTTTTCTACTTGTGTTATAGCTTTGCAACCTTTGACCCCTTGACCACCTATCCACAAAAGATGACAATAAACTCTAGTATAGCTGCCATAATAATGTTTTTTGCACAAATGGCAGTCCCATTCCCTACTACCCGCGGACTTTTTTTTCTTATCTTTGTCTACTCTTGTGGCAAATTGAAGGAGAGGTTTCTTGGGGTTGAATGGGCGCAATCAAACGCGGAAGAGGATGCTGGCCCTGATAGATTCATATTAGCAGAAGTTGAAGACCCCCGTATGGCTGCCCTAGTACTACGTTTTTTTTCCCTTTGAGGTTGAGTTTGTTGAATTTCCACTTCAACACTATCACTACTACCACTTCCCTCACTCTCACTGCTGCTGCTTGTCATTGTGATATGTATAACATTGCTGCAAGTTTAAAAGAAAAAAAATTCACTCAAAATGCCCTCTTTGTATGTTGCACAATGCAAAACAAATGTAAAACTAAAATGAAATGAAAACAAATGTAAAACTAAAATGAAATGAAAACAAATGGCCATAACAAGAAAGACATACCTAAAATGAAGAAGATTTTATGCCAAACCCTCCTCTTGCAACTAAAAAATGAAAGCTTTGTTGCTGCTCCTCTTTCTTCTTCTTCTTGCCAAGAATGAATGAAATGAAAGAGAGTTAGGCTTTTTAGCATCCAAAATAGGGTTTAGTATTTTTCAATTGATATTAGAGGCCACGTGGGGCCTGCCCATAACCCCAAAAAATAAAAAAATGCACTTTTCAAGACATGCGGATGTTTTTTTAAAGCTGGGAAATAGGGGACAGACTTGGGTATTGGGGATGGTCGGGCCGTCCTCGGTACCCAAATCCGTGCCCTATTTCAGAAACTTCTCATTTTCCGTTTTCGGAACGTCTCCGATTTAGGACTGAAAAGGGAACAGTCAGGGGACGTTGAAATCCCGTCCCCGCGTCCTTGTTTCGTACCCAGGACGGGAACGGGGGTTCCAAGCCAAGGGACGTGTCCCTATGGAACACAAATATAAAGCAATATCAAAATAAAAGAATAATAATTTTTTTTTAAAATGGAACATTGTTTTGCAGATGTTGATTTTTTGGACAAAGTGATTAAAAAAAAGATTTGTTAGAAGATATTGTGATTGAAAAAAAAATCCATTTGCTTTAAATTATTTCTGGCTCTTAGTATTTGTCTGGCCAGGGAAAAAAATGCAGTCTTATCAAAACATTATGACTAGTTGCTGATTTTGATAGCTATGGTTGTTTAGTTTTGAGTGACAAGATTGACACTATATGGCCCATGATTGAATCTCTTATAAACATATATATTTAGCGTATTGGTCATATCAATCTTCATGATCAATGGTCATAATGTAACTCTTGCAAGTTGTTAATCAATTGCTGACATCTTTTTATTCACATCTGCACATATCATGCCTTGGTTGAGGCTGCCTACATATGCCATCCACCTAAACATTTGTAAGCAATTAAGTTCTTTCATTATTATTATTTTTTGGTGAGTGACAAGTGGTCATGGAGACCACATCCTTTATACTATAAAGTATAGAAAAATGCTGTGTCACTCCTGAAGAGGAGGGCTCTTTCACTCTTCTTCCCTACTAGAAGGCTCTTTCCCTTTCCGGTAGAAGTGGGAGTAGGTGTGGCACTTTCTTCCCTAGTAGAAGGTTGACTCAAAGCTTCCAAAGTTTGCAAAGTAGCTTGCACATGCTCTACTGAAGTCCCTGATTTTAATGCCTCCGCCTCTATGTGCAATCTAGTTGCCTCAATTTTTTCTACTTGTGTTATAGCTTTGCAACCCTTGACCCCTTGACCACCTATCCACAAAAGATGGCAATAAACTCTAGTATAGCTGCCATAATAATGTTTTTTGCACAAATGGCAGTCCCATTCCCTACTACCCCCGGACTTTTTTTTCTTATCTTTGTCTACTCTTGTGGCGAATTGAAGGAGAGGTTTATTGGGGTTGAATGGGCGCAATCAAATGCGAAAGAGGATGCTGGCCCTGATAGATTCATACTAGCAGAAGTTGAAGACCCCCCTATGGCTGCCCTAGTACTACGTTTTTGTTTTCCTTTGAGGTTGAGTTTGTTGAATTTCCACTTCAACACTATCACTCCTACCACTTCCCTCACTCTCACTGCTGCTGCTTGTCATTATGAAATGTATAACATTGCTGCAAGTTTAAAAGAAAAAAAATTCACTTAAAATGCCCTCTTTGTATGTTGCACAATGCAAAACAAATGTAAAACTAAAATGAAATGAAAACAAATGGCCATAACAAGAAAGACATACCTGGAATGAAGAAGATTTTATGCCAAACCCTCCTCTTGCAACTCAAAAATGAAAGCTTTGTTGCTGCTCCTCTTTCTTCTTCTTTTTGCCAAGAATGACTGAAATGAAGAAATGAAAGAGAGTTAGGCTTTTTAGCATCCAAAATAGGGTTTAGTATTTTTCATTTGATATTAGAGTCCACGTGGGGCCTGCCCATAACCAAAAAAAATTAAAAAATGCGCTTTTCAAGACATGCGGACGTTTTTTTAAAGCTGGGAAATAGGGGACGGATTTGGGTACCGGGGATGGTCGGGCCGTCCCCGGTACCCAAATCCGTCCCCTATTTCAAAAACTTCTCATTTTTCCATTTCTGGAATGTCTCCGATTTGGGACCAAAAAGGGAACGGTTAGGGGACGTTGAAATCCCGTCCCCGCGTCCCTGTTTTCGTACCCAGGACGGGAACGGGGGTTCCAAGCCAGGGGACGCGTCCCTGTGGAACACAGATATAAAGCAATATCAAAATAAAAGAATGATAATTTTTTTAAAAATGAAACATTGTTTTGCAGATGTTGATTTTTTGGACAAAGTGATTAAAAAAAAAGATTTTATAGAAGATATTGTGATTGAAAAAAAAATTCATTTGCTTTAAAATATTTCTGGCTCTTAGTATTTGTTTGGCCAGGGAAAAAATGCAGTCTTATCAAAACATTATGACTAGTTGCTGATTTTGATAGCTATGGTTGTTTAGTTTTGAGTGACAAGATAGCGTATTGGTCATATCAATCTTTATGATCAATGGTCATAATGTAACTCTTGCAAGTTGTTAATCAATCGCTGACATCTTTTTAGTCACATCTGCACATATCATGCCTTGGTTGAGGCTGCCTACATATGCCATTCACCTAAACATTTGTAAGCAATTAAGTTCTTTCATTATTATTATTTTTTGGTGAGTGACAAGTGGTCATGGAGACCACATCCTTTATACTATAAAGTATAGAAAAATGCTGTGCCACTCCCGAAGGGGAGGGCAATTACACTATAAAGTATAGAAAAATGCTGTGCCACTCCCGAAGAGGAGGGCAATTACAAAAGTACTATTATCTGTATCTGAACTAAATCAAGAGGTTTAATAAGTCCTCCCTAACTACAGAACAATCATACATATACTGATGTATTACCCATGCAGGCAAAAGTGACAAATTTTGACAGCTTTGTATCTATTTCAGTGATCTCCACTTCAAGCAGTATCAGTTCCATCCTCATCATCTTCCATTGATATTGCAAATGACCAGTCAATAGCCAAGATAGCAGTGACACCTATGGCAACCCGTGGCTATCCAGTCAACTAAATCTCTTGATATATAAAGGGAAAAAACACACACTAAGTGTCCCCTTGGTAAGTTATGCTTTTTAGTTTGCTGTTTAGACGTTTCCCTATGGCACATTTTAGAAAATTAATGCCAGTTCTCATTCTCTGTCTATACATTGTCTCTGAAAGTCCTTCAGCTGGTCCACACTTTTTCATACCTAGACTTGTGTAATGTAGTGACTATGTTCTTCCAAGTTGGCGATCTGACTGGGTTGAAAAGAAGCCCATTGGCATTATGCAACCTTCAATGTGCTCATCGACTGTGTTGCTCACCCCATTTTGGAATGCCCTATCTAATGAGCATCTTTTTTGGGAAAGTGGGGATTTTGTATTTTTGGGAAGATTTTGTTGCAATGAATGGATGTGTGGCAGCCACTGTTGGAATAGTTAAAAAGATGGCCTTCTGGGTGGTTTCACATGATCGGTATACATCTCTCTCTGTCAGAATATTCTCTTCTTTTTGTTCCCTTATATATGCGAGAATTTGTTCCTTGGCAACCCCTATTTATTTGGGCAAAATCAATCCCTTGGGTTGCCATAACGCGTAGGTGAGTTTTCGCCTGACTATACGAGCTCTTGTACTCCTTAGTGCAGTAACTACTGTGCCAAAGAAAATCCCCACCTAAAAACTGCTCAATCATTGTCACTTTTCTTTAAAGAAAGAACTCTCTTCCACTTGGCTCACTAGAATTGAATAGCAGCATCCATTATGAACAGTAATAAAGCCTATACATATATGTTTTGGAAAAAAATGATGAAAATCAGAAAAAGAAGTAACACCCCGGGACAAGTTAACATAGAAAAATTAAAAGAAACGACGGGAAATCTAACAATATAACCCTACTATACATTAAAAATGAAGAACAAATAGAGAAACAACAATTATTTGTTTTATAAGTTAACATAGGAAGCTTGGTAAAAAATTTAAAAATAACTTAAAATATACTTACCTTTGAAGGGTGAATCTCGTTGTTGCAAGCTATTTGATCTATTGACACTCATGAAATGCACCTTCACACCTTTGCAACACTTGACCACCCAAAAGTTTGCTCTTGAAAAAATGAAGTTTGGCTAAGTTAGAATGAAAGGTAAGTTATGTTTATGTTTAAGGTTTTGATTTTAGTTTTTAAGGTTTAAGTTTTGTGTTCTAGGGCCTTTAACAAAAAAAGTCTTTTTGTCTTTAAAGGCCGTTTGGCCTGTGTGCCAACCTGGGTTGTGCTAAGACATGCATACCTAGAAACTTAGGGCATAAATAAAAATCAGATAAATGTATAATAGTTTATTTAATATCACATTGTCTTACTTGTTTTAAGAGCCTCTACATGTGATATATAAGTATTGTAAATGGCTCTTCCATTATTAGGAATTGAGGACAAATGCTTCCTTTATACGTAACACATATTTAGGATGAAATAATGATGAGTGACCAAACAACGATTTTGCCATCGCAAAGATCTAGATTCCTTGCATTTATTTTCTGCTTTTGAGCTTTGACGTATAATGCTTGAACTTATAGCATCTGTTAAATGACTCTTAATCTGTAAAAATTAGTTCTATAATGCTTGATTATATTCGGGTGAGTAATTTAGAAATTAGAATTGTCAATAGCCACTTTCCTGAATTTTTTTTCCTAGCTATAGTAGATAGTAGAAGCTTGAAACCTCTAATAGCTAATTTCCTGTTTAAAATCATTTTGGAAATATTCAATTTAGAAGCTGTTTTTTTTTGCCACGTACATGGCTTATCTATTTGAAGGGCCCTGTCCCAAAATTTAAAATATTTTACATGTCTAGATTTGATATGCCAATCATGAAAGAAACGTTATGTATCAAAGAATGTTTGATTTTTAAATCACAAAATAGAGTTAAATCACCATTGGCACAAAAACTTTAACAAGCAGAAGGGATTTCTAGACACAAATCGAACTTATCAGTCAGGGAACTGACAGATTGTCCAAAGGATTCCTGCCTATGTTACAGGTTTTTCAGCAAGAAATCACGAGTAAAAAGATTAGTTTAAATCTCCACATTTATTTCTGTACTCTTGAGCAGCCAGTAGGACTAGACCTTTGAGGAAGAGGTTGAGACAAAGTATGTATGCCCAAGCTATCTCTTGTAGCCCTCCAAGTTTTGTATGAAGCTCATAGCCTTTAGCTGAATGGACTTCATCATCTTCTGCCCGCTCTTTCTATCTCAGCCCTGTTTTAACTGATTTTGTTACTTATGATTTTTTTTGGATTTTTAGTTATCCTCTTTGATTTCAGCTGGATTCCTTTTCTGCCCATATTGTTTCCAATTGGGACCAGATTTATGTCTCTTTATTTACTTGTTGCCTTTGGGAGTGCTGTCAAAAGGTTTAAAATTTCCAAAGCCTATTTCTTCAATTCTTATTCTTCAGGTGACCTCCCCTCCCAACATTGATATGGGCATTCTACTATATAGTAATATTGTTTGAAGCTTAAAGATGACATTACATATTTTGGGGTTTGGTTTTGAAATATTGCATTTTCATCAACACTTCAGAACACCCCTTTCGAATTATAAGGTTTAGAATTATAATGAATTTCTCAGACTTTTGACAACCCTTAAATTTTCAGCAAAGTACAAGATGCCAACTGGACCAAACACTATATTTCAGATAAAAACTGTTATCTCCAGACCAGAATTCCTGTTAGAGCTAAGGACAAATAGTCCACGGCTGAAAATAAGTCAACAATCCCTGGAAGGGAAATGGCAGCACAAAAAAACATCAAAACTTGGAGGGATATTACCTATAGCTGAGATGGATTAAAAATTCTATGACGGGAACTCTTACCACTGATCCTTTTACTGAGAATCCCTAAGGAGATGAAAGAAACACCTTGTGCATCCACCTAAAACATGGAAGCCCTAATTGGGCATTAATTGTCAAAAGACCAGCTACATTAAAAGCATTCCAGAAACAAAACTGAATCTGAAAAACTCGATCATCAGCGACAAAATCTTAGGGACTCGAAGGTGTTAGCCCATTCCATCGTACAAATTTTGAACTAAACTCATAGTTTTGGCACTCTGGAATCTTCCATCTCAGACGATATAGGTATGTCAACAGTCAAAGCATATTTGAATTGAATTTATATTTGCTAAAATGAATCCATCATAACTTTCACACTTCCGTTCATTATGCCACACTCTGATTTATCATTGTATAAATGTAGGGGAAAAATGCTGTTGCCCATGGAAATAAAAATATGTATTACTAAAGCCCAAAGGTTATCAAGGCCATTAACTACTTACAAGCAAATCTGTCAACATGTTTGACTCCCTATGTAAGTACTTGACAGATATATTCCTAAAAGAGGTTGAAAAAGTGAATGTCCAAAAGGATTTGTTTTATCCTCCAAACAGGGCATCTGCCTTCAACAATAGTGTTTATAACTAATTTGAAGTCACGTTAGACTTCCAAAATCAATACAGTTGTTGTCAAAGGCTTGATGGAGTACTTGAAACATATCTTCAGCTTTGATCTAATTATTTGTCATTTTCCTCATCTCTTTGCAAAAGAAGAGGATCACCCCAAATTCCCGTTGACATCTTTACCAAAAATTACTGTTATGCAACCACTGGCCATTAGGTGATCCCTAAGGATTCCAGAAGTTATTAAGAGCAAGAATTGAACGTTTTTCTGAAACTTGAAATTTTGTAAGTACTTGCTGTGTTGATAAATCTGAAAATGATGGTTTTACTCAACTGATAGTTTCAAAATTGTCAATAATGGCTGTGTAACCACCTGGGCAGTTTGTTATTGTTGAGGTGGTTATGACTGTCAGTGTCAGTGAGTAGTGCTTTCATTGCGATACAGAGGGCTGTAAGATGAAATGAACAATTGTCAAAATTATCTCGTGAATGCAACCAATTTTTGTATGAAGCATCCCATTGAAAAGTAAGGGAAGGAAGGGAAATTGAACCACTTCTATTAGTTGGCCTGCATTTTAAGTGGGTCTTGATAAAATTATTAGGGTCATTTCTTTTGAATAGTTTGACAAGCTTGGGTAATTTTTTCTGAAACGGCAGCAATTTTTTTCCATAATTTTTTTTACATTGTTTAAATGATGATGTCTATTCTCTAATTTATTGTTTCTTAAAAATTAATCTTGCAAAAGCAACCAACCATCCCATTGAATAGTAAGGAGGGAAAGGAAGTTTTAAAATTTTAATAACAATTTATTAAATTTGAATTCTTTTTTGAAGCATTAACATTTTCTATGTAAAAATCTATCATTCCAGGTAATCCATAAAAATCCTTCTTTAAGAAGTTGGTTGGCATCCAGGTTTAACAAGTTTTGTAAATCTGCAAATCCTGAAGCTGTATCTGAGGCCTTACCAAGACTTAAAGAGCTCCTTGAGTCTTTCCCAGTAATTATAAGCAGGAATACACCAGAAGATAGTGAGGTTGGTGAGTCTGATGAGGAAACAAGACACGTTGAATATAAAACAAAACTGATGTCTATTGGCTTGAGCAGGCTCAGTGACTCCTCGGGTATATCTAGTTGGTGCAGTGCCAAAGCTGCAAATGCTGGAATAAGTAATGTGCACATGGATAGCCAACCATCTGATGAAGATAGAGATTCTGTAAATAGAGATATGGAGAAGAATATAAAGATAAGCCGATCAGTTAGCTCTCAAGTGACCGATTATAAAGTTGTGAAGGATTACTCATCTCATGAATATCGAAGTTCTGTGGTTCGTGGAGATGATAATCGAAGCCGAAACCATGAAGGGGATTATCGGAGTCGACACCAAGAAATGGATTTTAACACTGGAAGCATTGGCAGGGGGTTTGCTGTAGAAGATCCACCAAATCCAAGAATGGCTTTCAGCAATAGTTCTAGGGTAAATGAACTGAAGGAAAATGGTACAAGAAATATGGGAAGACATATGGTTCCAGATGATAAACATCGCTGCTTAAGTAATGAGTATGTTGGTGCTGTGTCTAGAAAAGACACAAATGGAATTGTTTCAAAGTCCCATTCTTCTCCTGTCCGTGGAAAAATTGCCTGGTATTCAGATGGTGATCCTGCTGCAATGGATGTCTTCGCTGCTTCAAAGCAACTATGGGTTGGCTCTCTTGGGAAAGATGTCACAGATTCTCTGCTTAAACTGCAGTTTGAAAAATTTGGCCCTGTGGAGCAGGTTTCATTATTTTGTGCATTGGATTTTGGATTGGTAGAGTATATTAATATTATGGATGCAACTAAAGCTCGGGAAGGTTTGCAGGGAACTTCACCTTGGGGGTCTCCTCTTCGTGTAAAATTTTTAGATGTAGGATTGGGCAGCCGAGGGGCTATTGGTGGAGTTGCTGTGGGCGCCAGCTGTCATGTCTATATAGGGAAAGTACCAAATCAGAGGGTCAAAGATGAACTTTTGAAAGAAGTGAATTCTACAGGAGTTTCACATAGTGTTACAGATCTTCTTAGTGCTAGTGCCCTCCTAATGGAATTTGATGCTCCTGAGGAAGCAGCTGCTGTGATGGCCCATATCAGACAGTGTCGTAGAGAAGGTGGAATGACTGTTACATCATCTAAATCTTTTCCGGCTAGCTCAAGTACAAAGGAAGGACACAGCATTGTCACTCGTCATCTTTGGGTTGGTCGCTTAGATGCATCAGTCTCAGAAGAAGAGTATATTAATGCTTTCTCACAGGTTGGTGAGCTCACAGGATGGAAGTTTGTTTGGACAAGTTCTATGTGTTTCATTGATTTTCTTTCATCAGAAGCTGCTGCAATTGCTAAGTCTCGTTTACATGGTACGAGATTTGGAAGCCAAAATATAATTGTTGATTTCAAACACAATAATAGTAGAACTGGGTCAAGTAGTCAGTTAGGATCACCTCCTGCTAGGATTAACACAACTGTATCATTGTCATCATTGCTTTCATCATTGTGTAAGAAGTACAACATAAATTCAAGCTCAGGTTGTTTGAACAATACAAGATCAAGAAATGGGCGGGCTAATGTTAGCAGAGAAGGAACAGAAAGAGTACCTACGAATACTCTTTGGATAGGGTTACCTGATGCTGCATTTAACTTTATGAATGAAACTGAGCTGAGGACACTTTTCAATCTGGCAGCTGGAAGCATAGGCACAGTAACCAAAGTTAAAAGCGCGAGAACAACTAGAGGGCCATGTCGGTTTGTTGAATTTGATAGCGTGGAGGCTGCAGCTGCAGCTCTTAAAAGTATATCTGGGCGTCTGGGCTCAGGCATTCAGATAGAATTCAGGTTTTTAGCCAATCCAATTCTGCTTAGAAGCATATTCTTTTTGAAGTTAACTCTGCTATGTAGACATTATCTGATGCTTGTAGCCTTCAGAGAATGTTTTTTTTAAAATTATGGCTGCTGTTAATTAGGACAAATAAAATGAAATTGCCTGGTTAGTTTTGTTGGTACATGGTATGGAAACCAGAATCTGAAGTGAGCGCATGTATTCTTTTACTATTCATAATTATGTTATTCTTCATTACTTTTATACAGAATATGATTATAAAATGTAAGGGAATTTTGACACATTGTTGCACCATTTAGAAGTGGTAGACTATTATCGAGGGAAAGTATGATCTTTTATAAAATAAATGTCCTTTTGTCTGTCTATCTATCTTTTTGTCTATCTATCTATTTGTCTCTCTCTGTCTCTGTCTCTATCTATTTGTTTGTCTATATTTATTAATGTACCCGTCTCTGTCTTTGTTTTTCTGTCTGTCTCTCTATCTGTTTGCCTGTTTGTCTGTCTGTGTCTTTGTCTCTATTGATCTATTTATCTATACTATATACTATACTGCCAAAAAAATAAAATATAAATTTTGAAACTATAATCAATAATTTGTGTGCCAGTCTTTTGCATGACCAAGTTGAGGGATTGGATGGCACATGGCGTCCAAAAATATATGTCCATATGTTCCCTCAACTATTAAACTGCCTTCAATTTTCAGGGTGTCATTATGAGTTGGACAATTATTTTAGGGTTGACCACCTCACTGGATTACATGAGGATCTTGGCAATGAAGTTTCCATCATTCACTTGCCCTTCACAATTAGTTGCTTTCAAAAACATCTCCCCTTTAGGGCACATTGCAGTGACATTAATTAGTGGTCTTATTTTTCAATCCTTCTATCCATTATAAATGACGGACTCTATTGTTTCGGGCCATGCACCTTTGATCTCACTCAATGTTATCTTGATGGAGGATTTTTTCTTGGCCGATAAGGTGGTCTGTATCTTTTCATACCTAAAAATAGTGTAATCAGCAGGTATATTAGCAATTGCCTTTAAGGTTTCTGACCAATATGGTAATTTGATAAGGTTGAAAGGAAGCCAATTGTTATAAATTCAATGAGCAATGCTCTAATTTGCAACCTCCCTTGACTTATTTTGGAAGGCCTTTTCCTATGGGCGTCTTTTATGGGAAACAAATGGATGTTGTCTTCTTGGGAAGACAATGATGTCATGAAAGGATGTGGGCCAGCCAATGTTGTGAAGTCACTACAGGCTTGTGTGATCCTTTTATAGATAAAGTATGCGATTTTCCCTTTTCTTTGTTGGTATTCTCTTGTTCTTTGATTTATACCATAATTTGTTCCCTTGCCAACCTTATTTTATTCAGCCCTGGACAAATTCTTTTCCTAAACCAGTCATAATGTATAGGTGAGTTTTGACTTGTCTATATGAGATATATACTTGCTCACATTGGTTATAATGCCAATGAAAACTCCGGCCTCCTCCTTGGCATTCAACAAGCTGCACTAGAACTCCCTATGATTCTGCATGTATGGCAAAAGAGAAAAAGAAGAAACAAACAAACATTACAACCTTAGGGTGCACTAGCTCAAGAAAAAAAATGGTGGTGTAACCTCTATAATATTTATGAAAGACTTGAAATATTTATAACATTTATAAAAAGAAAAGACATCTTGGTAAGAAATGCAAAAGACTGAAAAATTCTAAAAAACTTGAAAAATTACAAAATAAACCGACTTTGATTGATTAAACCTATGAAGCTGGGGGGGGGGGTTTCAAAACATAGGTTTAACAAATCAAGGTCGATTTATTTTGCCAACAAGGCTATCCAACATATATGTTGCCGATTCAACATATATTATATTGAAACACAATAGTCATTGTCCAAAAAATGTATTAAATGCACTTGTAGGAAAAATGTCCCACTGTTGCTGTATGAAAAATAAAAGAAAATGTATGATGTGCTACAAAGTCTGTTCCTTTTTTGGAGTATAGATTCAGTTCTCCACTCTTCACTAAATATTGTTTTTTCAAGTTTAGAGGACATCAATTTTTTTCTGAGTTTTCGAGATGGCTATTAAAGTAATTTATAAAAAACAACTAAAAATAATTCAAACAAAATAAAAGAAGCTAAAATTCTAAAAGGAAGTATTAGGGGCCAGAAGTCAAAAGTTTGTGGGCATCACATTATAGTTTGAAGCCTATTAAGAAATTAAGTAATCTTACCTTAAAATTTTCAAAATATTAATTTAAAAATTAAGAAGCACTTTTTTCCTTAGAAGTTTCCTATTGGCCTTTATCATGGCACCTAAAGGTGCTGCAGCTAATTTATTTTTGACACTCATCCTTCATAAATATTTGTATTTAGATTGTTTACTGAACCTAATTTCTTTGCACTTTTAATTTGTCTCTTTTGTGGCTGAAAAGGTTTCTCTTACAACTTTCATCCTATATGTTATGAACATAAAAAGAAAGGAGCAAAACATTAATGACAACTTCCTAAAAACATTTAGGTAGGCAGTGCATGGGTATGTGGCACAAGCAGATGGAGAAAGAATTGTCAGGTTGACCAAATTTTGATATCTTGCACAACTGATGCAAATAATATCTCATCAAATAGAAAAGTACGTGTCTCACTTCTATTAAAGAGACTGGCATTTTAACAACTCTGAAGTACTAAACAAGTGTGCTATTATAAAGATATTTTGCATGTTAAAGGTGAAATATCAAACTGTAGCTTGGCGAGTAAGAATAACAGTTACTTATGTTGGGCTGATAAGCTTAGTTACACTCCAAAAAGATCAAGACAGGTAAGTTAATTGGACATTTTGAAATCCTCCACTGTCAATTGCATTGATATCCCTTTGTCATACCTGACCACAGATAGTAGGCACACATATACTTTCTTGTGAAGTAACACACTATAGAGACAGAGTTTTAAAGTAGTCATCTTAGCTAGTTGAATTCTTTAAGTAGCCTCAATGCCTTCCATATCCAAAAAAAGTTCATTGAAATAGACTTTTAATTTAAGGTAAATTTGAACAGTTGTAAGCCATAAAATGCTTTGGCTTACATAGCAGCAGTAAAAATTGTGTGCTTCCCATCTTTCTACTCCATTCATGTTGCACTTATTGAGCCTGTTTTGTGGGCAATGTTGATCATAGCCACAGAGTGCCCCAAATTCTACTTTGAGAGCTGCAGACATGGGAGACACTGTTTTGGTGGGGATGTCCTACAAAATATGATAATAAATGGGGTTGGGGGGCGTCCCATTGCTTAACTTCTATCTTCAAAATGTCCTGGACATGTACCTAGGCCTTGAGAACATCTCCGTGGGAATATTAGTATAAAGTCCTCGTTCTCAGCTTCAATTTCTAGGACTATCTAATAGGCCCTCAGTTGTAGAAGAATATGTTTTTATCAACATTATATTAGTTGATGTACTTCTTCCCATTTGTTCTGATGACCGTTTTAGATTCCTGTGCTCACTTCCTCATTGTAGGGGGTGCCATTTGACCCTTAAGCTTCCTGTATTTTTGAGCAAAATACCATAAGGATATCTCTGCAACTTGGGGTTGAATTTTTACTGATTGCAGGTCTGTTTCTGTTGGTTTTTAGGCAGATTCTTCTGGTCAAGGTGTAGGAGCAATTTGAATTGTCAAATGGATGTCTGCCAATGAAGAAGGAAAACACAGGCTGTCTAATTGCTCTCTATCAAACTTCAAGTCATTTCAGCATCAAGTGGAGTTATAGCCTTAACATTACGATGGCCTGTATTAAGAGGGATATTTCATATTTGTGTAGTTTCCTTATCCTTTCTCACTGCAAGTGACTCAAAAACTCATCACGACATCACTCACTTTACGGAGCTTTTCTTTCCATGCAGTACATATTTGTATCAAGTTTTAAGTTCCCGTTTTACCATTTGGGCATGGAATTTCTAGTGAATGGTCTATAGCCACTAGCAAGCAACTAGTTGTTCAACACCATTCTAGCAGTTCTTTACTTTAATTTGACTCTAATGACATACTGGCCTCATGAATGTCTATGTCGGTCCATCTTAGATGGTGCATCAACATTTTGGGAGTTTTTTGATCCCTCAAAAGTTGATGTATTGAGAAGGTGAGAAATTTTGTGTCCCATGTCACATTGCTAAGTGGAAGGCAATCACTGTTCCCTTACAATGGATATGGTAGCTTTAATGCACTTAATTCAAATATGCAATTGTATCAAGTACTCACTTCGGTAGGCTGTGAGGGAAATTGTGGTTTCAAGGACCTGAATAACAAATATAGTTATCCTGTATGAACCGGTCTCCCCAATTGTGGCCAATCTTTGTACTTTCTTTTAAGTGCTTGTTGCCTGAGGAATTCCTAGAACTCCTTAGACAATCCTATTCTTATGTGCCTTAACCTCTTCAATATGTGAGTAATAAAGAAGTCCTAATAATACTGTCATTGGGGTAAGGGTTGTATTTAATCAAGGTTGATAGCTCACAAATGAATGGTGCTCACAAATTTCTGGGGGCATTTCTTTTGATTTAATCTTTACCCAATAACGTTTTCCCATTCTCCTGAAAACATATGCAGTAAGATGCAGCATAATAAGGAGTACCATCTGAAGGTTTTAATAGACCCATGTTTAATAATTACACATTTATTGTGCTATCTATTTGCTAGAAGCTGCCCTTAATCCAATAGTCTGTTGAGTTGGGGATGTTGAATATTAGAGGTCAACATGATTAACCCTTTTTGCATTTTCTGTTTTGTTTAAATTCCAAGAACCTGACATAATTCTTTATAGCAGTCCTTATAAATAACCTTCAAATATGTCCATGTATTTCCAAGCTTATTGTTTGGAATGGGCTCCAACTTCTTAACATTTTTGTCTTTTTTAATTCTATGGTGTGGCAACCGCTTGATCCTATGACCATCTTTGTAATATTCAGTGGCTAGGGTTTGCAGATTTATCTTTTTTGATGTATTAGGGTTCAAACGGAATATGTTCTGGATCAAATCCCTATTCACAACATTTGTGACACTTATACAAGGTCATACATTTTGAATACCCACTTTACCAGCTCAGGGCTTATAAGGCAATTTGGTACAATTAGATTTCCCAAGTCATATTTCCATGCATTGCACAGAGATATACCTTTAAAAGATTTCTGGAAGAAAATCCTAAACAGATCCTAGCAAGTTTTGAAAGTTACGGTGTCCCTAATGTGGGCCTCTGAATCTTCGTGCTGATCAGTTAGGATTCTTTTCCTAGATGGTTTCTTAAATTTCTTGGTCTCTTATGGAAGTGGTTTAGTCAGGTCTTGGCAGAGCTATGCTTGGAAGACATTGTGGTAGGTAGGGAACAACTGGGAAGAGCTAAGTTCTTTTGATGTATAGGGTATTGGGACTCACAATGGAAATTAAAGACAAGGCTTTAGAAAGTGGGCATAGGAATTCTTTGAGAATTCTTTTCCTCAGTATTTCACAGTTTAAAACCTTAACTGATTTAATAGAGAAACTCAACAGTAAAAAAGTATACAAGCAGGCTATAGGGACCTAGAAAATGGACTCGCTGCAGGAATGGGCACTCCAAGAGTTTCTTCGAATTTGGTGATTTCTTGAAGTACGCTCTAAAAAACCTCAACACAAGTGCCTTTTGAATGTGACAGACTCAATTTTACAATAGCTTGGTTGCAGCTTGATCTTTTTGAACAAATTTACAACTACTACTTTCCTATGAACTTTGTGGTTTTAAAACAAACATTTCATGGTTAGTGCACAATGAAAGTTCCGAGCAATATCTCAATGGCTTGCAATGTGATTTTATGATGATTTGAACTCTTAAACAGATAAAAACATAGTTTTTGATTGCCAAATTATTAGAAAGATCAACAGTACAGTGCATTGCACTGAGTGCAGAGCTGAGTGACATCAACATTCAACAATGTGAAAGAACGATGCATTGCTATGGGAAATTGCCACATACTCTAGTTCATAAGTAGAAAGAAAAAGGCTAAAGCACGAGCTTTTACTCGATTGGATGCAAAGTGGCCAATAGAGATATGGCAGGCCAACTGAGAGCGTTTCTGGTTGTGACATGTGGCCAATGACTTGGTGAGTGCTGAATTGGATAGAGCTTAGGGTAATAGAACACTGACATTTGGCTTTGGATAGAGCTTAGGGTAATAGAATACTGACATTTGACAATAAATGCCATGTGGCTCAATATCGTATAGCAGTGACTGTAAAAGCAACAATTAAGTTGACTGCCCAATGCAAAGGAGTGTTGCTACATTCAGAGGCTATCACATGGCTGGGATTAAAAACAAGGCTTAGACATAGCCTTAATTTAATTATATATAACACAGGCTTGCAAACACATATTGAGGTTGTAAAAGGTTTTAAAGGATGCAGATTGTCCTTGTTTGTAGTGGATAAACCTGTTGGGTGCTAACTCAAAAGTAGTTTAGACCAGCATGGGCAGGACACATGATTCAATCTAGTGAGATTGAATGCCAATAGTGATGGCAACTCATAACATCAAGTTGGGCTATTACTTTGATTGCCCCCTTGTGATATAAAGCATGTGTAACGACGGTCAAATTTGTTGTTTACTTGTGATATAGAAAAGGTATGACATTACTATTAAATACCGACACCAAATGATAGTGAATGCACATAGATGAGGAGTTTTATTAAGACTAATTGCACATAGTTTAGTGCACATTGGTAACTAGATGGCTCGACTTTGCAATGTGGAGTGTTTTTGATGGATGGTTGTTGGAGGAGAAACATACAAGGAATTTCACTTGAGAATGGATAATTGGGAGTAGTAAGTCAATGACAGATGCATAACAAAAGTGCAATGCAATAAACATTTAAACAAAAATATAGTAGGGTTTACAAGCGGGGCAAACATAACACCAAACTTGATAATCTCAACAATAGCACACAAAATTTCATTAGCATTATTTGTAGAAGGCCAACACTTTGCGCTTGATGCTTAGAATTAAACAGACAACAGCAAATTTTTAAATTAAAATATCAAAGCGAAGGTAATTGGTGAGAAAAAGGGTCAAAACAAAGACAAAAAAGAAAAGGAACCTTTAGATGAGTCAGATTTTATTTTTTAAATTAAAAAATTATTAATATATATATATATATATATTGAATATTTATATAAATAATTATTTGTATTTAATATATTTATACTTTTAATTTATTATATTTAAAAAATAAATATTTTTATAAACTTTTAGAAATTTTTATTCTTTAATGTTTTTATTTTAAGTTTATTTAATATATTTAAATAAATAGAAATTACACATTTATAGTATCCAAATTTAATTATAATTTTTTTTCTTCTGAATTTTATTTGTTGGTGAATTTGTTTCCAATTTTTCTTTGCTGAACTTGAATACAAATATAAACCTTGCGACATATCTGCAAACTATATCTGTTGTACATAGTGAATCAATGATAGCCATAGGAAAAAATCTCTCTTGAGGTTTCTTCTAGAAACCAATAATCACTCACAAATTTGCTGAAGTAAATCAAGTGGAGATGAGATTGTTGATGCACAATGCTGAAATCCTGAGGAAAGCGGGTTTCCACCTTCCTGCAGTGAGTGTGGCTTGTATGGAGGGCAAAATTTGTGTGTGGACCACTCCACAAAAGCAATAGTTTTTAATCAGAAGAGAGATTGCTGTATATTTTCTCATTATTTACAAATCACTGCATATTTGACAGGCTGAAGAAATACCTTTAGATGTTTTTAGTGGTAAAATTTCTACTATCAGGTTGGTAGGTCTTTCTGAGACTGAAGGCGGTTGACTATCCATATTAACAACCATAGTAAATTCTTAAATTAAACACAGACTGTATCACTTGTACCTAAGTGTCTCCTCCATTCTACCAGTAGACAACTAGAAAACAATTTGTGACATGAGTATTGTTAGAACTTTAAAAGGGGTATCCTGGATATGTTTTGGAACCTGATCTAAGTTTCTCACATTAAAAGAATGTTAAAGTAACATATAAATGAACTGAAAATAAGATATATAATCTATTGTTAGCTTTTTTTACTTTTCCCACAATTTGCATTTTGCTAAATACTATTAGACTGTATTCACTTGTCTCTCAAAATTGTCTTTCAAGAATAAAAGACTTACATCTCATCTCCGAACTCCTTTAGCATATGTGAATCCTGCCATACTTGCTTTTTTTTTCTTGGAGATTCTTGTTATGGTGTCATTTTCCAACAATTGTAGCAAAAGGATGCTACAATTAAATGTGAAAGGATGCAAGAGCTTATATTTTGGTTACAAATGCCTTAATAAATTACTTGACATTCTTCCTTGTCACTCTCATATAGTCAAATATTAATGGCTTTTTGCTACAGATGTCAACTGACAAATCAGAAAGTTATTTGCGAATTTGCTATCATTTTTTAATGCTTTATCTCATTTTGGACAGTGTTGTTCACATTTTTATGCAATAGTACTTTCTTCGTTTTGAAGCAATTACCCAAAATTACCATGTAATTATGCATATAGTCTAATAGATCATCTAGCTTTAGTTTTTTATATTGTTCCAAAATATGTTGTTTTCTAAACATTACTGATTTCTTTGCAGCAATTCTGCAATTTCATTGCAGCAGACAGAGCATCCACATAGCCATGTGCAGACAAATTCATCACACTTTCAATCGTCTCTTGATGATCTTCGACGAGGCTGGGATGATCCATTCACAAAAAGATGGGAACATAACTATGATGAATTACATTCCCCAAATTTAGAGCAGGATGAGGTGGATACCTCAGAGGCTTTCCCTCCTGGTTGGGGCATCACAAATGGAAGAGATACACCAGAGGATGAAAATAAAAAGGATGAGAGCATGGACATTTACGAACATCATGTGGGCAGTGATGCCACTACAAGAACTGATGTTTCTTTAGGGACAATGGCTTGCTCAAGTGGTTATCTAAACAACAGCTCACTTGGAGATGTAACAGAAAGTCCGGGTGTTTCTCAGGGTAGTGTCCATCCTTGGCTTTGTGGCAAATCTGTAGGTGATCAACAAGTTTCAGTAGCAGGAAGTTTGTCTTGCCCTCCCATTTTACCACAGGGGCCAACCCTTGCACCACTGCCACCTGTTAAAATTACTCCTTATATCAATGTAGATCATGTAACATTGAACACATCATGGACTGGACGTGGTCTACTTTCTTCATCACCCGTGGATCAAGTATCTCCTGCAGCTGCTCCATTGGCACCAATCAACCTTCCAATAAATCCTTGTGGTGCTCCTCTCCTCCCTTCTCCTGTGACTCCCCTTGGCCGTATGTCTGGAGGCACAGTGCAACATTTTGAACATATGAACTCTCTTCCACCACTACCTCCTGTATCTCCACCTCCCCCTCTCCCAAGTGATACCCCACCACCTCCTCCTCCTCCACCTCCACCACCACCTCTATCTCAACCTCCTTCAGTTCCACCTCCACCAAGTTCTCCCCCTCCTCCTCCACCTCCACCTCCTCCTGAACCTGTGGTGTGTCGTTGGCAGGGCCCTTTATGCAAAAGTGGTGTACGACTCTGTACAGTATTGGCACACAGGGAAGATTCGAGTGCCTGCAATTATATAAATCTTATGCCTGAGCCTACAGAGTATGCCAAATGCACTATATCACATGACTTTTGTATTGTCAACTCTGTAAAATGCTTTAATTTTTTATCTTTAAGGTACTTGTTTTGTGGACTCTTTGAGTCAAATAAAATACAATTTATAATTGAAAATTGCACTGCAGATGGCCTGATAAGCTGGATGTAACAAAGCGGACGGACTTCAGATCTGTTAAATGTACTTTCCATAATACTCCATCAAACAAGGTAAACTTTCTAGGAGCCCTCAAATGCTTTCTATATTGTAATGAAACTTGTATCCAAGATTGGTTTTTAGTTTCTAGTATCATGCTCTTCTCTTGAGATTAAGAAATTCAATTATTGTTTTCACTGTCACAACTCATGTACCTATCTGGGGAAAATGAGAAACAATCCAAATAAACAAGGAAGTGTTATTCTTCTTGCTTTATTTGTGTTGATCTTTTCTGATCCTCCTTGTATATGTTTGCAAATTGGTCAGATATGGCAAAATGGTTAAAATTATAAACTAGAAACATCAATGCCTTATAAGATGCCAAATGGATATTCCTGTTTTTTATTGTTATTGAAGTGCTTATGTTATCAGGTAAAAGTTGAGGACTGGAAATTTTCTTAAGAATATAATAGTTTGCCAATCCCTTTTTAGTTTGTTCCCTTTTAAAACAGAGTAATGAAAGCAAATGCAATATGATGACCATATTGTTAAGTTTAGATTTAGGGAAATTTTATATGAAAATAACTAAGTGTGATGTCCCCTTCCTAATTTGCCTTATAATTTGCCCGAGAATCACAATTACAAAAATTAGGGTTAGGGTTATATCTTAGCAAGTAGATATTCCTTTAAATATTGCGATCCTGGATTTGAATCTTGCAATCATAGCATTTACAACATATACAAAAATATATTTAATATATCTATTAAATGATTAGGGTTAGAGTACATCATAATCATAGACTATCAATAACATTATGTATGCATATTAAAGATTGGAGGAAGAAACATGATAGGTTTGCCTGAAGCCATTTTTACACTAAGCCCAAGAGTGGATGTTTGGCAGAGCCCTCTTCTTTGCTTGCTTAGTGGTTTACTTGTACCTGCTTTCCCTATCCATGTCTCATCCGCCCAAAGACACATGCCACCCTGTGGGATTGGGCATGAGGCTGTAAGGGGGTTTCTCAGTCCTATGTGAGTTCTCTCTTGGCCTCCTTACATGATGCAAGCGCTCTCTTGGACTCCTACCCTCTTTCGCCTCAGACCCTTCCTTCAAGGTGGGTTGCAGAAAATTGAGAACATCTTAGATTCTCTTATGAACATTCATCTCAGCATTATCTATGATTCATGAATACATGTATATAGATATATCACAATTATTTGTAAATAGGAAAGATGCTGAAATGGCGGATCTGATATAAAATCAGTCTACTGATCTGCAGAGGAGTTCTCGTCTATAGGTGCTGAACAAGATTGATCAGTGCAAGATTATGCATACAAACTCCATGAGCTGATTGCAAGCTCGAACTCTTGTGAAAAAGAGATTGATAATGTCCCTCAATACATTAGTGGGTTTCACTAACACATATATGCATAAATAGAATTATCGGCTCGTGGGACTTTGGGGCAGGCCTATTGACACATTTACAAGAATGAGGTAAAATCCAGTTGAAGAAGAAGGCCCAGCCTCTTTTGGTTCCTAGCACATGTTCTTAGGTAGTGTGCTGATTTGCATTGTGCAACAATGATCTTACAACAGGAAGCCTTTGTCTAAGAAGAGGACTACAGAAACAAAAGCTCCAACCTAGAAACCAGATAATGGGAGGAAAACAATGTGGTTCAGTTAACACGAGGTTGACATCTATGATGACTACAGATGTTGTGCACAGGAACCGTTGTTTGCTTGGGCTATTGTTGACAGTAAAAACTGAGTAGGACACTAATTTAGGCATTCCAACTTGTTTAAAATCAGTGCAAAGACAACTTCCATTAATGCTGAAGAGTGAGATTGTATCTTGCATATTGTATATTGAGTCAAGAGACAACTTCTCTATGTCACCATTAACATTGGAAGCCAAAATAATAAATATTATTGTGAATGATGTACTGAAGCATTTAGCCCTTGTCATTGGAGGACACCCAAAACCTATTTTCTTGGATTGCTGTAACATGGAAGAGAGCTTAGTGTGACACAACAATGTACAACTGAGTATGATGTTTCACTCGTGAGATTATGGTTCTTGTGATGTGGATGACTTATAACATGTGATATTCTATCTGGTATCTTTATAATTAAAATGCTACTTTTAGAGTTAAACGGAAACCTCAATAATAGTCCACATTGGTTAACAATTGCTTCTTTAATATGTTAAATCTTCTTTAAATGCCAATGTTACATTGATCTCTAGGAAACAATGCAGAAAGCTTGTTTCTTGTGCCTATATGTTTTTGCCACTTATGGTCTTAGGAATTACTGAAAATATTGCAAAGAAGTCTTCACCTGTAATTCTATCAGTTTGGGTTTGCAAAGTAGAAGCACCAATTAAGAATCTGCTAGAATAGTACAATATTACAGAGACTTTGTCACGAATCCACCACAAGGCTTTCTTCCAGCCCTTCTATCAAACTCTTGAAAGTTTCCGTCTCCAGAAATCACAAACATTTATCAAATCCAAAAGCATGCTGACTTCCTCTGTCCAACCTCCTTATTAAGAACTCCAAGAAGAATCTAGAACATTAGGCCAACTTGGCCGACTGAAGTAAATTTGGAGAACTTTATTTAATAAAGTGACATTTTATAATATATTATCATTTTATCATCATTTAATTAAAATAATTAATATTAAGTCATCATTTAAATATTTCATTTATTTTTGACAAATTAATAAAAAAAATAAATTAACGTCACCTTAAAAATTGGGGACATTACAACATTGCTCTATCAAGCATGAATTTGTCTCATTCTAGGATTTCTACTCTAGAAGGGCCCTCTTTTTGTTGCAGATTTATATGCGAGAATGACAAGATCTGGAGGTACATCCAAGAACCCATTTACCAAGGGAAGATTCAGGGAAGTTCTTTGCCTTGTGGTAGCTCCATCAGCTCTATAGTGGAATAAGGATGGTTCCTGGTGTATTTTTATCAACTATAACTCTCTCAAATTGATCACCTTTAAAAACATACATCCTCTTACTCATTTTGATGATTGCTTGAATCACCTCCAATGTGCACAATATTTCACAATTATTGACATGAAATGTGATCAACACCAATTCATAGATAAAAGAAGGCTTGCACGAGTGGTTGGTACTGCCATTTAGTATAACGAGCACCCAAACTTAATGCATCTTCTGAATGACATATTGCAACACTAACAACTTTGTCATTGTCTACTTCTAGGAAATCCACATCCAAAACAAGTTTTGGGAAGAGCAGATGTCAATGTTTAAAAGGTGACATTCTATGCAATTACAAATTACAAGCCAATTTAATCAAGTGTACCTTTGGTGTTACTTAGATTTAGTACTTAGCTACATTATCGAAAGTATCAAAATCATCACAGACTATCTTGTTCCTTGCAATTTCATAGATTGCAAAGGCGTGCAAATTTATATTGTTGCTAGTGTCGGATGAAACAGTTTGTTCTTTTTGGGACATCATTCCAATGAACTATTGAACAAACAATGTACATTTGAAGATATCAAAGTATGAAAAACAATGTCATTGCAATGCCTGATATTGACAAACCCTTTAAAATCAAGATCAAAACATCTGACTACATAGTTGGCACAGTTGTCACCTACAATAAATGCCATGTTACTTACCACTCTGGAACATTCAATGATATGTTCAGAGGAATTCCATCTATGAGAAAGAAATGTGTGCCGTTATTCATCTGTGAAGTATTGGGGTTAATGCCCCTTAAATTTTTTGTTATTATTGTTATACAGATTATTTATACAGTCGTATGCTAAGTTACCAGATTCAGACTTTGGACCCTCGAACCGGGTCTGGGTCCGGGTTCGATCCGGGTCGGGATTTGCGGACCGGTCTGCGCTGGATCCAGGCAGGATCTGGACCTGGACCTGTGGGTCCGTCTGGATCCGTAGACCTGCAGATCCCGACGGACCCACAGGTCCAGATCCGGACCCTACCCGGATCCAGCATGGACTCTCGAGGATCTGCGCGGATCCCCAGGGACCCACGGCCAGGCATGTTAAAAAGTGGGTCCAACCCACTTAAAAAATGTTATTATTATTATTATTATTTTTGCTTCTAGCCCTAAAATGACCCTTAATTAGTTTCAGAATTATGTATATTTCTCTTATTTTTTGTATATATAATGCACACACACACACACACACATATATATATATATATATATATATATATATATATATATATATATATATATATATTTATGTGTATATCTATATACACACACACACACGGACCCATACGAATCATATGTATTATTAGACCCTGACTAAAATAGAAGAGCTGTTGCTGCTATACCTTGTTTCCAATCAATTTGTAATGATGTTTCCATTTCTTATCACATTTAATTGCACGTTCATTCATAACTCGTAGGTTTAATAGATCAGTCAACTAGCTAGTCATTAAATTCCTAGATACAACTTTTGGTGTTGGATATGCATTGGCGTGGCGCCGTGGATTATTCATTTTATATTATTAGGTGCACAAGTGAGATATCAAGTTGGGCGTATACTGCTGGTTGTTAAGTAGCAAGTCTTGTATACAAGTTGGGCATATACTGCTGGTTGTTAAGTAGCAAGTCTTGTATTCTAACTCCAATACTATCCCTTTATTGTAACAGTACATGAAAGCTTCTGTAAACTCTGTCATGTATGCTATGGGAGGAAAGCAGAGATGGAAAAGAAAGTGAAGGCATATGCCATTGAAAAACTTTTATTCATATTCTAAATACATATTGCATGAAATCATGATGATATACAACCCGTTAGGTCGTTGGGAGAGTTACTTCTTGTAGACAGTACGCATGTATTTCTATAGTTGTTCACTGAACTCTATCCTGTATTTCCACCTTGATTTGGTTTCTTTGTTAAGTAACAGTGAGATCGTGGTTTTTGGTTCATGTTGGGTCTGTATTTTAAAAACTGATTAAAATTCATCAATGCTTATGGTATTCTGTTAATTCTTTGCCAGATAATTTTTTTTGTTGTATTTCTAACTTTTAATACCAATGATTATATTTGTTGTTATTTGATTGATTGCAGAGGGAGGTATGTCGGCTTGTCCCATCCATTGGACATGACAATAGTAAAGGGGTACGAATACTTTCTCACTTAAATATGTGCATTCGTTACAATTTTCAAATAATCAGGGCCTAGATGTTTGTTTTTGGATTGAAAAGATGTGAACAACTTAACACATTGAAATGCATTCAAGGTCAACATGTTGGTTTTATCTGCTTGTATTTTATGGTTCTTAATTGCAGAACACATAATTATAATTTCGTTATGCACTATCCTGGAAATGCTGTGGAACATAGCCTATAGGTGAAAACAGGTTCACATGTGAATAATTAGTTAGAATTCCTCTCTTTAGCTGTTAGGAATCTCTAGCATTAGGTTTAACTCGAAAAAGACTTGTGCAATAATCTTCAGTAAATACACCAAAATTGAACCTTTTCAAGACAATTTGAAGAGAATTATCGTTATTAGTTGTCTATTTGTTATGTGTGCAATATACTTGACAAGAAAGTCTTGATGACATTGTATGGTAACATAGCCCACCTGTGAAAATGTTTATGAACATAATACCATGTGGTACCTGCTTGTGACACAACAGATAAAATATGAGGATGCATATAGTTTTCAGAACTTGTCATTGATTTTATTTACAATATTCTTCTAATAATTTGTAACCTCATTTTGCTCTCCGCTGGACTTATCATTTGTTACTGTGCACTTAGAAAACTGAAATAAAAGGATTTTTGCTTTTAGTGAACTGTTTTCAAAGCATTAAACTGTAACGTATTAACGGGTCATTTGCTGTTGTTAATTTTAGCAAGTAGTTTGTTCTAATTATCCATGTCGGTGGCAAATGGTGGCTAGCAATACATGTATTTTATATAAACACTGGATAACCAATTTATTTGCTCCCAAATAATGTTTTGCGATATATCACTATGCATTCTTCAGATCGTCTGTGCTGTTTGAAGAAAGGAAATCTTTTGAAGTCCAGATATTCAGTTTACGTATGAGTGTTCTGGGGATTAATGTCTGCCAGTTCTGATAAGGAATTGTGTATTTGTGGAGTTTCTTTTGCAGTTTCAAGAATTTATAACATATTTGAAGCAACGGGATTGTGCTGGAGTTGTGAAAATTCCTGAGGGGAAGTCAATTTGGTCACGAATATTATTTATTCTGCCGTATTCTGTTGAGGCATGTGAAATGTTGGCAATCACACCTTTCCCTAATGAAAGTCTGATTGGCTTGCTGCTGGCCAAGGAAACAAGTTTTGACTGGATATGAAGTAATATGGAATTTGTAATAGCTGTTGGAAAATGCAGCTAAATATTGTATATACTGCCCAACTCTCTGTTAACTATGTATATACCCTGGTTTTTAAGTTCAGTGTAGCCATGGGGTGAGGAACTATTATAAATCTCTTCTTACTAGGGGATATTTTTCCCACAATTCTAGTAGAAGTATCAAGTGCTTTGCATCTCTCCACTTGAAGATATTAGAGAATTGGTGAACTGAACTGTTAGAGCACCTATATAAAAGTGCCTTCATGTAGAGCTCAACTTGGAATAACAATTTCACTGCCTCTGATTCAGCTAACATTTTTATTTGTTTGCTAGAGGTTTATGCTAAGCGTGTTTCCATTCTTTCTTGCAATCAACTAGTGCAAGATTTTGTAATATTGGTCTCATAAGAAGAATTCTCATTTATATTCTCATCCGTGTTTAGTTGATTTGGTTTGATTTCTTGTCAAATTATTGTATTTAAGCATGGTAGTTTTCTTTAAAATAATTACACTTCGATTCTGTGTGATGTTTTAAAACGGTGCGTAGAAGTTCTTGTTGTTTCCCCTATTTGAGTATTTCTATGTGACTAAATTCTGCATATACATAAAAAAAGAATCAAATTTGACTGGATCTTGCATTCACTTCAAACGAAAAAGTGAAGATGTTCTAGAGAGGATCCTAATTCTTCAACAAATTTGAGCTTTTACGAAACATTGGGCCTTGAATTTTAAGTTGTAAGCCAGTGAAGGATATCTCGAGTGTAGTCACTTTTTGGGTTCAATTGCCCCCTCCCCGACAAATATTGGCAAAATTACACATTTCTAAAGAAAGACTCCTTGATATTCTAATACATCTTAGTTTGGGGGCAGGAGAATGTATTACCCTCCTTAGGGAGGACCCACAATTCTCAGGCGTACACTTCTGCAAATGTATCAACTTGGACCTGGATGGACCACTTCTTGACAGAATAATTCTAGTTTTGTACAAGATACAATGGGAGCAACCTTTGGACTCCAAGGATATTACTCTCTATCATCAGATCTGTAACGAGCATGGTTGATTAATAAGAGCATGCTCATCAATGGCAAATCAGCAACACACTATTTTACTAAAACAAGTTAGGAGCCAACTCCAAATCCAACTTGCATTTAGTCCCATGCATATCATGTAAAAGAAGGCCAAAAATTCACGAGAACAAATTCAATGAAGCATATGCGTAGAGAAGTAAAGTAGAACGAGCCTTCAATTCATTGGTACACAATATATTCTTTACCGGCCTTAATTACTCAAACGCCTTTGAGGAAGTAAAAACGAAGAGGGTTTATTTTGATAGGGAACAAAATGAAATAAGATGAAAATTCGTTTCAAGGCCCAACGAAGCCCGAAATGCCAGAGGCACACAAAGGTGCAACTTGGCCACGCTACCTACTCAAAATTAGGTAGGAAATTGGACAATAAGAATCTAGCAGCACAAAAAGAAATTTTGCAATAGAGTTAAGGAGCAACATTCAAGTGCAAATAGTAAGGCAAAAGTAATACAGATCTTGATTGTTATATTTGATAATGAATATGCAACGCTTAACTTCCCTAGGAACAATAGCAACAATATGACATAAATTTAGGAGCAATTAAAAGAGGCAATAACTATACTATTTTCATAATTTTTTTTTGATTGGTACTATTTTCATTATTTTTATTCACATAGAATTATTAAAATAAAAGGAAACAACAATATATAGCTTATGACTCTATGAATCTCTAAATTGATATAAGAAGACAAAATTTCAAAAGCAATGGAATATTGTACTCATTATCATTTATTACCTAAATAATAAAAATGAAATAACTTGGGTAAATATAATATAAAGTGCATTAATTGATTTTGCCAACCACAACACCCTCTTCCTACCTCCCCACTAATTGATTGTACCAACAACACCTCCTTCACCCCCCCTTAGAAACTATGGTAATTAAGAAATGATACTTTAAAAAAGAGAAATAAGTCCTTACAAATATATAGACATGTTTGCTACCCATGTAAATTTCTTTTATTCTAGAAAAAAAGAAAATTTGAAGAAAGAACTTCTTGCCAAGGGAAGAAAGGATGCAATAATATTTGAATTCCCTACAAAACCCATGCGTGTCTTGATAAAGAATACAAGAAGTTGACTGTGATGCCCCCTTTTTGAAATAAGATTCAATAATAAATAATAATAAAATTAAAATGTAAAAGATTAAAAATTAAAAATATAAACTAATAAAATTAAAATATACCATAATTGAATTTAGTCAAGTTAATGAAGAGTCAAAATGCAAGAAATAAAAAGTTGTGTTTCCCTCAAACATGAGATGTAAAAAGGGAGAAGATAATTTCATTTGAAAGAGGGGAGAGAGGAAGGAAGAGAAAAGGGAAGATGGAATCAAGGAAGAATGAATAGAAAAGAAAAGATAAAAATAAAATAAGGGAATGACCCCTTCAAAAGACAAAGGTTATGAAGGGATGCGATTCTTTCAAAAGGTGGTAATTATGGAAGGTTGTGACTCTTTCAAGGGGCATAAATTATGAAGGGTGGTGATTCTTCTAAAATGTGGTAGTTATAAAAGGATTGTGACTCATTAAAAGAGTGACAATTATGAAGGGTTATGACTCTTTCAAAAGGTAGAAATGAAGAAGGGTTACAACTATTCAAAAGGGTGGTAATGGTAAAAGGTTGTGACTATTACAAAGGGCATGTATGATGAAAAGGTGTGACTCCCCACTGTTGAAGATATAAATGAAAGATCAATTCATTTGAAAGGCACAAGGAATATCTATCTTTTCCTTAGCAAAAGTATAAGCATATATAAAAGATGACAATAGACCTCTACAATGAATAAGAGGAGACATAACAAAGATAAAACCAAAATTAGAAATCTACAATGAATAAGAGGAGACATAACAAAGATAAAACCAAAATTAGAAACACCGATCAAGGCAAGAAACAATAATCATCATAATATAAGAAAAAACAATCTCCATAAAAAACTATGGCTGTTTTGGAGTTGAACTTAGAGCAAATCTAAGGTGGACATATATAAGAAGATATAAGCTAGGGTTTGCATCAAAGCAGTTAGCACCTACACACAGTTAGATCCAATCATCAAGCAAGCATTGAACCTGCTAGTCTTTCCAAGCGAATGAGGCTAACAACACAAGGATTGGACAAACTTTTTCACTTTGAGCTCCTCCAAACTCAAGAGGATATTTCTAATTTATTGGTATGTACATATGACAAACTCACTTTGAACAACAAACTACAAACTTATGGTGGGGGATAGTGCTCAAATTTTAAGATTCATGAGTGCTTGTATTTCACCTATCTCATGCTCCCACTTGCATTTTTTTTTTGAGAATAATATTATACTAAATCTACACCTAATAACATGAAATTAAAATGACTTGATTTTGAGTTGTTTCTGAAGATACATCACACCTTATGACCAATACCTAATCCTGGGCCACAGATTCAAACATGAAACCATAACAAAGATCCTATGAACAAATTGAACTTTAATCAGTAGATATAAAGAATGTTAATACTTGACATTAACAAATCCTCTTAAATTATCACTAAGTCATTCTTACAAATCCATTTCATACACTTGATACCACAAAGTAATTATCTCCTTACTTTAAAGAGACCCAATGATCAAATAAAACAATCACAGTTAAGGCTGCAATGACAAACTCAAATACTCCAAGTATATTAAATTCATACGATCATAAATGCATAAGTATGGAAACAACTTTATGACCATGGTACTACTGCTACACAAAATCCAGACTATGAATTCAAAACCGCAAATAATTATTCAAGGTACTTAACTCTCTCCTTGGAAGATACCCATGAACAACTATTTCAATTACAGAGATATTTGAAAAGACAAACTCAAGGTGTCCTTGAAACCTTTGAGTTTGTATGACTCTGAACACAAAATATGAGACAATTTCATGACAATAGGACAATGATTGCATAATCTGGCAAACACCTGCTCATAGAATGAAAACTATTATAATAAACATATCCTATCTACAAAATAAAATAAGCACTACTCTATTTACATGCCTGTCATGAGAATTCATAACCTATTACAATGAAGGGGAAGGAGAATATAAACAGAAAATGAGAACTCCAGATGTAATATGCAAGTGACACTTGTCCCATTTCCAAATTTGATTGCAACTAATCCTATCTTCTTCCACCTTTTCTCAAACTACATTTGAACTAATCCTTGAAACAATCTGATTTTGATTTTGGAATATTCCTCTCCCCTTCTACAAGCTGAAAACTGAATATATCCTGCTCATTCCACTGTTCTGAAAATATCTGCTCGATTCCAATGATCTAATCTGCACTTTGTTATCCTGATCGGTTCTAGAGATCTTGCAACTGAAAATATTCCATCCGACTTTCTTTTCCATCTCCCAACTGAAATGATATATTTCTTTGCCTTATCATTTGAGAGATGATTTCACTTGAGAAGTATTAAATTCATTGCACATAATATATTTCTAGTAAGATCATTTTGCCTTCATATTTATCACCTTCTGTCCTATGTGGAAATGTTTTCACCCCTAGGAGTAAATAGAACTGATAATGCACTCTGATCCTTACTCAAAATATTTCCCCTTCAACTGCAAAATATTTCACACTTCTTGTGAAAATAATTTCAATCAGTGGGTAAAACTATTTCCCTCATTGTGCATTCTGTTACAATTCACATCAAAACATTTCACATCTCCATTGTTTGCAACCTCACCAAATTTGTTACCTTTGCAAAAAAAAATTGCCCTAGGGTGAAATCAGTTTTGTAGGAGAACATGTTGATTTTGTTATTTGTATTTTTAACCTCTCTTGTTGAAAATCCCTTCCTGCTGGTAGGATTTCATATGTGCTCTAATCTTTAGTGAAAAAGTTTTCACCAAAAATGAAAACAATTTACATCTCATTATAAGTTTCAACAATATGCCCTTTTGAAACAAATAATTTCTAATTATTTGTACATTTTGGCTCCTAGAACAATATATTTTGGCTTCTAGAAAACATAAATCATTGACCTTAGTACTCCATCATGAAAACAAAATGGCTGCTTCTCTTTCCATCATACTGCACTTTCACATTTGCCCATATTTTGAAGTTTAACAAGAAATTTCATAGAAGAAGATGCTACGCTCTGGTAAATATGAATGTGTCATTGATCAAGAAGTCTGAGGAGTTTGAACTAAACCTTTTCCAACATTCTTCCACTTCATAGCGCAGTCCATCGCAAGCAAAAATCAATGTCTCGCTTTGCACCTTCTGTGCAATCATTTTCACCTTTGTGAAGATAAAAATCTTCAACTTATCCTTCGATCTGACAATAATGTAAATATTTTGGATATTTTCCATGTATCACTTCTGTGACATTGCGTTTTTTATCAGTAAAATCATGACTTCATAACACTCCATCTAAAATAATGCCAAATACTTTGACATTCATGCCCCTTTTGTAAATCATCCTCTGTGCATAGTATCTTCAACATAGTGTTTCACTCCGGCCAAAGTCCCTGTTACTGTAAATTTTCCTTTGAAGGCTTGAACCATTTAGCAAATGGATTTGTAAATGAATGGAACTCAAATCTTTGACTAGTAATTTCATTTCAGGCTGATAACTCATAACAGGAATTCCTTATTGAATATTGGTTTCTTCCTCAAGAACTATTTTCTCTATTTAGTTTACCATGGTCTGGACTCCCTTAATTTATTGTTCTTCCTTCATATGATAGATCAGCTATATCAATTTATAAGAACCAATAATTCCTTCACTTGAGTCGCAGCAATTCCCATACACCACCAAACACAGAATCACATAAATATTAACAGAGGCATCAATCCCAAATACGCTGGCCAAGAACAGCTATGCCCAAAGTCGGGAAATAGACTCTAATGGTAAGCACAGGCACCACGGGTCCATCTGGTATCTTACCAGTGCAGCGGTTTAAGGCATCTCTCGTGATTGGAGTATGAACAGCTCTCATCTTTCCAAACCTGCGCATTGTAAAAAAAGATAACACAACACAAACAAAGCATACAATGTTAGGGTATGTCTCAGAACGTTCCATTGATTTGAAGCTTTTGAAAGCTTCCTTGCAAAATTTTATCTAATATGAATGTTGCTCAGAGTCATCTCCATGATCTCCATTTATTGCGGTGGCAATTTGCTTCAAAATTTAATATGATACCCAATACAATGTGCCCAAATTTAGGGCATCATTTCAATATTCAAATCTGCTTTCAAACAACATAGTCTTGTTAGCTCCATTCCTCGCAAACCATGCACAATGCATTCGCATATATTCTGCTCAATCACAATGTTTTTCTCTCATTCTTTGCACAGCCTATCAAACGTATCCCAAACACTTTCATGCTGCGCCTATTACGCACTGTCATTTGTTTGAAAGTTTCAAAAGCCTTTTCACCAAATCTATTTTGTACATGCACTGCAAACTCTTCTTTTCATCTCCTGCGATCAGATCCCTCTGACTCTGAGGCGACATTATTCAAACTTTCCATCAAACAATGCAAATGCACTGCCCACAAAACAACAACGTTGCTCCACATACAGTTCAAAATCTCAAATTAATTTATAAATTTGCACTTTATTACTGGCCTTTGTCCGCGGTGATTTATACATTTTCATAATAACGTGGCATCTATCTCACTCAAAGAAGCTAACAAATGGTGCATTGAAAAATAGGTCGCTGCTTTCAATAGAAATTTGCTTTGCTTTCCCGCCTTCATTTTCGCTGTATAGAGGTGTCTTGTAAGAACTGAAATTACAAAAGGAAAGCCACATAAGCAAGTAAGCTAAACATTATGCTTTAAGTCCATCCGCAAATCTCGAGAGAAGAGTGTGGTTCAGACGCTTTTTTCGCCTAATCATGGAGTGGTTAGCTCTCCGGGGCTCATCTTGATATAAGAGCGCATCGACCTTGCCCGAGAAGCCTAACAACTTGACACTGATGGTTCAGAAGGAATCTGGTGCAAGCTGTGAAATATCTACTTTCCTCATAAGTCTAAGTAGAGCAAACACATATACGGCAGAGAGAATGAAACACAAACAACATATTTATGGAAACATATGCAAAAATATAGCTTTGGCCAAAGCAATTAAGATACCAGACTTCTACTGGCAGGTAAAAGAAAAACATATTCACCCTCCTTTGTTATTCCATAATCAACACCCTTTCAGAAAGAATATATACACATCCTTACAAAGACAATAAAATAAAATATTACAATACATCTTTTCACATCCTTGCACAACCAAAATACGATGAAAGTACCAAAAGCTGCATGTCAATAAGGATTAATTTTGCTGATCAAAGTACCAATGAACAAACTAATTTGGGGAAACGTTATTTCCACAAAACTATAGACAAAAATAAATTTCATCAAAACAAAGTCTTAGAGGAGACGTAAGATCTAAATAGCTAATGCAACAAGAACTTATGGTTGCGCGATAATATGAGGATACCAAAAGATTTACAAGAGCCATAAGAAAATCCTTAGATAAAAAATAAATCGATCCTGCTAATAAGGATAATATATACCGAATTCAAAGAGTCTACATTTTTTTTTTTGTGCCTTGATTGAATGACTATAATGAACAAGGTTTTCAACTATTGGATTAATCGCAGGAGAAAAGAAAAACTAAATTATGAAAGGTACGAAAGACAGACGCCTAAATTCTGAGATTTTCCCTATACCAACTATTCAAATAAAAATCTCAAGCTCGATTGCTACTACATAAATATTTATAGATTGCAAAAGATTCATTAACATGATTTAATTCCTTATTGAAATGTTTATATTCGTACCACTGTAACCACAAATTTATTTCTTTGCGCAAAGGATGGGTGCTGGTTTGTGTATTTCATAGTAAAATGAAAAAACCTTTTTAAGAGAAAAAAAAGAATATGTTCGGCGACCAAAGAAGAAGAAGAATTAAGAAGTCGCAAAATGAAAAACACATCATTCGCACCCCTGCAGATCTAAATCAGGAATTTGCTATCAAATAAGAAATGAAAGACATAAATTACATTCGCCCAACTCCCCATCCTTGTATTTTAAAAAAAAAAATACTGAAAAATTATAAACAGTCTTCGTAGAGGAAATCTAAAGCTAAGGGACGTTTTAAGGAAAACATTGACAATACTGAAGGAATTCATTTTGTAACAGATATGAGAATGAAATAATCATGATGATTCAAAATTATTTCCAGCACATAACAAGCATACTCAGTTTATCATCTTTAAGAGAAGAACAAATATAGATACGGAAAACTTGTGTAAGAAACAAAGGAAAATCTTCCAAAGTACCAAGTTTTGAACTTCATTGAACACAAACTTAAATGGAAATTCAATCATAGTTCATAGGAAGATAAATTGAGAAAACAAAACTAAAAAAAACCCTGTAAATTACGATGAAAAATCTAGAGAAAACTTAATCCTTCAAGCCTCTATAAAGTTGATCTCCTTGCTCCAACTTATTGTCATTCTCTTGCCAATTTTCCTTGCCAGCTTCATTTTTTTTCCATTACCCTTTTAAAAAAAAAATTCTTTTAAATTAAAGTTTTTCCTCCTTCAATGCTCATGCGGGTGAGTCTTTCATGCCACCTAAATAGCATGGAACGTCTAGTTATTTAAAGTTTTTGTTCGCCTTAAGTTTTAGTTATAAAAGTTCATTCTTAGTTAGCAACATAGGATTCTACGAAATAAGTAGTTATATAATTGCCTTCAAATTCAGTGGAAGAAAATTTCAAAAGATGACTTCTTTTATAATTATCTTCTTTCTTTTATAATTTTATATTCTTGGTTGAAGTAAATTAAATATTTATGTAAAACTTAACATTTTCTTTATCTTACAAAACTCAAACAAAAATATTACTCACAAATTGAAAATAAATAAATCTAGTTACACTCATAAATTTTATCATCTAAATCATCTCCTAATTTTTTGATTTATTTAAAAGCAAATCTATTCTAACCAAGTATTTAGTGGTTTTAGATAGAGTTAGAGATAAAACTCATTAATTATATCATGAAAACAACTATGTGGTGTGTGAAAACTCAGATTTTCCGATCCCACCCTACCAAGGAGCTAGCCTCCTCTACATGAACCACTCTCACGCCTTCAATCCTGCCAAAAATCAACTAAACCACTAGATTCATCATCAATAGGCCAGTCCATAAAATCATAATAAAATTGAATAGCATCTTATTTCATAGCAATGCATGTAATTGTTTTAAATAAATCATCATCATAACATGATAATACTATAGACACCTAAAAATGGTTCATTGCCTATGCCCCCTTTTAACATGTCTTTTATATTGTGTGTTTGATCTTTATCATTCACTAATATTGTGTTATTCTTTCATGTCATCAATTACTAACATTTCTACTCTCTTTATCAAATTGATCATTTTCCTAATCAATTCCAATCAACCCTAAACCGATCCTATTCGATCCTAAAACGATCCTATTCGATCCTAAACCATTCCAAATCTTCCTAAATCAATTCAAACCTATTCTATTCTATTCCTAATCACTTTCATAATTGTTTGGACTCATTCCAACCATCCTAGGGCATTGTCCAAGATCATCAATGCCTAATTAACCCAATTTCCAACTGATCAAAACCCTATTTCAATTCGATCAATATTTTCATCATTTCAGGAGCATTGTCCAAGTTCATCGATGCTTTGTATCCCTATAATTAGCTACTGGATAATATTGACAAAGTTCATCAGTGTTATCGTTATCAATTTATCAATATCAATTCAATAGTGTTGTCCATATTTGTCAATACTATTTCTGATCATCATCATTTCAGGAACATTGTCCAAGATCATCGATGTTTCCCCATTTCTATTTCAATCCTATGATGCCATCAAAGTTCATTGGCGCTATTCAATCATTTCCAAACATCATTACACGGGCGCATTGTCAAAGCTCATCGATGCCTCGTGATTTCCTAAACTATTCCAGAACCCTCGGAATTGATCCTAATCCTTATCAACATCATCAAAATCATTTCAATTCGACATTAACACCTTTAATTCGATCAATAGTCCACTAATTTCCCCCTTGGGATAAATAACCCATAGTTTATCCCTAGATCCTAATTGAATAAATATAGACTTTATTTATTCCCTTTTCCCTAAGTCTTCAACAATTAATTAATTTTTATTAATTAATTGGCTAATTTCTATTTATGAGATTTTCATAATTTCATAAATCTAATTATGGATTTTGTGAGGAATATTGAATTATTAAATGGCTTAATGATTCCTAATCCTACCCAATTGCCATATCCCTTAATTGAGGATTCACATCCCTATTAAGGTGCTTCACGAATATCCTCAATATCTCCTTATTTGAGCTCCCCCATATCATGCTTCCTAACATCTCACCAACCAAAATATGCATTTATGCATTGATTTTGTGCAATCTCACCTAAATGAATCTCATTTTCTATAAAATGGGATGCATTTCAATCTTTCAAGGTTAGATCACTCTCTTCTAGTATTCTCACTTGCAAACTTGGCTTTTGAATCTTTGTACAATAGTGTTATTGTCAAAGAGAAAACATTAAATCTGATTATGGAGAAGTAAGGAGGACATGGGAGTTACATTTGAAGGGAGTTCTTAGTGTTTTATGTTTTATTGTTTATGTACTCTTGTTTTTAATGGCTTTCATGATAGATTAGATAGGTAGCATATTGATTAGGTTTGTGATCTCCTAGATATGCTATTATGCCTTTTTTCTGGTCATACATTTGGTGAACCCGACGTGAAACAACCTTAACTAATAAAATTTTTGTGTTTTTGTGTCTTTTTCAAGTTCTGGAAGAGAGCTGCACAGGTGGTTACTGAAGCTGCACAGGTGGTCACTGTTCCTGCGCAGGTGGTCACTGTTCTTGCGCAGGTGGTCACTGTTTCTACACATGTGGTTAAGTCCTGCGCAGTTGGGACCCAGACCTGCACATTTGGAGCCCAAAGTTGCGCAAATAGTTTTTTAGCTGCGCAGTTGGTCATATGGGATCCCTATTTAGGGTTTAGGATCAGTTTTTACATGTTTAGGAAGCTTTTCTGCATCTTAGGCTTTCTCTTATGCTTTTTATCTGCTTAAAGGTTAAAATGGATCCTAAACTATTCAAATGAACCCTAAACTTGGTTAATGAACCCTAATGTGGTTAATGAACCTCACATTTTGATTTGCAAAGCCTAAAATGAACTCTCACATTTTGATTTGGGCTCTTAAAATGAACCTCATCTAGTTTAGGGTTACATACAGTCAAACTTTTTCAAATTTCAATCAAACTTGCAATCTAGCCTAACTAGGGGTTGAAATGGAATATTTCATGCAAGATCAAATTTTTTAAGTTGATAAGGGACCTAAAATGAACATGCACATTTGATTTGGGTACCTAAAATGAACTTTCAACTAGTTTAGAATCAAATGCAGATTTCGTCCTTAAGGTGTTCCTAAACCGTTTTGATGCACATGCAAACTAATTAGGGTTTCAGTTTGACTTAAATCTTTTGAAATCAACCTAAATGGCATAAATGATGAACCCTAGTTGTGTTTATGATATTATTGCATGCTTAGATGAGGAAAAAACCTATGTTTTTGCAAGTTTTTACCCCTTTTTAGGCCTCTGAACAGTAGTTGCGCACTTGGTTGCAGGTTCTATGCAGGTGGTCAGAAGCTGCGTAGGTGGTAGCCTATTTATGCGTAGGTGGTACCCTAGTTCTACACAGGTGGTAGCCTGTTCCTGCGCAGGTGGTAAATTTGATGTTTTTCAAGCAAATTTTTGACTTTCTGCATTTCTAAACCTGTTTTTGCACTTAGTATGCTGGATTTTTGTGTTACTGATGATTTGTGTAGCATGTTGGCAATCACAGGATGAAGATTTAATCCTAAAAAACTACTAATGGTTTCAATGTAGGACGTTTGTAGAAGACCTTGTGTTTTCTGAAACTTGCATGCGTGTTTTTGGTAGTTAGCAAACACTTCAGCTTGGTGCTTTAAAATGAACCATTTCATTCATGTGCTTGAAGTGCATTTTAGTTTTTAAATCCAAGGAAATGTATGGACGTATTCTCTCCCCTCGCCTTCATGGACCTTGGATGTAAGAGAAATCCATGCAAGTCCTTTAGTGTGGCTACCTCCCAAGTGCTTTAGTAGAGCTAGTGAGAATGGATGCCCAACCGGTAACAGGCTAAAGCCAAGTCCATCCAAACTAGGATACAAAAGATGTCATTGTGATTAATCTCATGATGAACAGGTGTTGAATGCATTATATCGGGAAGAAGATCTCCCTTAGCACCCTTGTGGTGCGTTAAAACCTACGGAATGTAACTTTCGTAGGCTGGGAGGCCTCCATAACGGAGCTAATCTGCCGCACGTATAACCAACCAAACAGATGCCCTTACTAAAAACCATGTCATAGTAGCCAAAAACCTTCTATCTATTGGCACGGAAGGTCGAAGACCAACTAAGACGCCTCACACTTTCGCGGCTATTAGTCGAGACAACAATCCCTTGGGAAGTGATGACCCTTGGGACTTGAAGCTTGGAGTGCCTGAGAAGTGAGTGCACTGTAAGGAGGAGCCCGTGCCTCCAAGATTCTAGGGTGTCCACTATTAGTAAGTGCGGCTGAACTTCAGTTCAAGTGGGGATTCAACAGATACTGTCCTTGCTATCCTTAGGAAGTGGTGTGTTTGTTCATTTTTACAACAACCATTCTAAATGATGTGTCTTTTGTGAGTGTTCAAACTTTAATAAAAATGACAACATCTTAAAAACACTCTCCTTAAGAACACTTTTTCCAAATCAATCTGGTGGTACCCTAATTTTTGAGAATTTAGAAGTTCCAATCCATTATCAAGAAGCAAGTTTCTCCATACTAAAAAAATTAAAGGAAGGAAGCTTTATGACTCAAATAAATAGAACTAACTAATCAAAGCCTTCAGAAAATGCTGGAATTTCAACCTGCTACAAAGATGATGCCGACAGAGGCTGAAGATGGTCAAATTTTAAAAATCTAAAATCGACCCATTCGGGAAATCAAATTTTCTATCTCCAACAAAAATCTTAGCTTTTCACGATGTATTTTGGATTTTCGACCAAAGCCAAATCTGAAAGTTAGGTAGTTATTTTTTATTAGTTTATTGCTTTTTCAAAATATTTTGTAATAAGGGTTGTGTCTTTTCACCTTATAGAGGTGTGAAAGCCTCTCAAACACACACACACACACACACACACACACATATATATATACATAATATAAAATGTAAAGATGAGACAATACAATATAATACAATTTCACATATTTGGATAGTTTTTAATCAACAAGTATAAACATGGACCTAGATGTACTATTTTTTCAAAATCAATA
>MU225589.1:1506727-1518514 GCA_018584345.1 Thuja plicata | reverse complement strand
GGTGTCTAGCTGATGAAGGAGTTGAACAAGAATATAAGCAGCATAATCTTCAATGTAATCTCAAATGAAATAAAATAATAATTGTCACTACCTAACCAATCAATCACTTCAATTTGACAAAATCAAATCATAGACATATACAGATTAGCAAGCAAGCAGAGATTAGAGTAATATGCATTCAATTCCACCACTTAATTTTGGGAACACACTCACTAATAAGATCATAAATGTTATCTCAAACAAGTTTCAAATATTGGAGTGACAAAATATGTAGAATTCCATAGTTCAGCTATCTTTTATTTTTCCATCTATTTCTTACCATAATTACATGGACATTATTTCCTATTTGAGAACACAAAACATAGGACTATACAACAGTTAGAATGACAAACGACCTAGCATTTGGTGTAACTCAATATTCAAGTGGATTGAAATTGAGACTTTCTGCAGTGGACACATCTACATAGTTACCTCTCACAAAATACTTTGGGTGGTAAAGATATTAATGATTTAAATATTCCTACTGAATATCAGGAATTTCTATAGTATACATGGTTACGTAGTCATTTCACACAAACTTGTTGGGTTTACATGCTTCATAGCCTTGGTCACATGACGTATAAAGTTATAGAAATTTGGGAGATTTTAAGTCTAGTGAGGATTCTCATCCTTCCTATACTCCATCTTTTTTGGCATGACCCTGATATTACTCTAACCATCCCCAACAAATACAGGTAAAACACACTGAAAGATGTTAAAAGATGCTCATGTGGCAGAATTTTTTTCGTAAAACAATTCACAGGTGTTTCATATTTGATAAAAATGATACACATCTCCTCCTTGTGGAAAATATCTAATTTGAAATTTCATGAGAATTTTAATAATTTAACACAATACTTCAGCATAAAATTTAGATGAAGATCTACAATAAAACCTGAACTGAAGTAGACAATGACGAGTAACAACTAATTCATAGATCTTGATACCTTCTATAAGGTAAATACTAAGTCACAATGAATCTCTCTTATTTATTAATATGATAAAATGATTGATATCAAATCTTAAATGATGATATTAATCAGATATTTAACCAATTTCACTTAAAACTTATGAAGATGCTAGAACAAAACCAGGCTAAGTGCTGACAAAAGCCAGAGTTCCATTCTTTTTATTTGGCAATTTAGGATGTATTTGTCTTCTACAAAAAAAAACACCTTGCCTACTAATTTTGAATACATAACTAGCTTTAATACTTCAATCTTAAGACATAAATCACTCAAATCAGTCTGTATTCAAATTTAAAGACCTGGAATAAAACAAAATCTTTAACACTTCTAAAATCATCAAATTTACCTTTTGGTCTTGTCAATTCTTTTGAAAGAGAAAGTGCAATTGCATGATCCAACTCCTCGGTTTCCTCCTTTGATGATGGACCATCCTAAATAATAATCCAAATATAATAAGCAAGAGAATGTGTATCCAATTTTGATTATACACTTTCCTTTCTATTGAAGCACCAAAGCTATAGCTGTAAGAGAAAAAGCTAAATAAGAAGCTCAATGGAATTTGTCTGCTTCTCAATCTCACTAGGAATCTGTCTGAAAGCAATCAATGGTGATGAATAAAAAAATCAATGATATGAGAATATTGAAGCTATTTTAATTATAATGAACACTGGCTACTATATTACCATGGGTCTTCGAGGCAAATGCCAAATATGATCATCACCTTCAAAACCTTCAGGATAGTGTCCTTCTGATGACTTCTGAGTTGAGCCCTTAAAATGATTTCCAAGCCACTTCATCATTCACAATTTGTCTACTGACAGGACTCGTTGATATTAAATTAGTGTACAAGTAGAGTAGTTCAGAAACAAACCGATCTATCTATTGACATGTCTCATTGAGATTAGAATTAAATCACTGTGAAAGAAAAGGAATTCATTGAGATTAAATCAGTGTACATGCAAAGGAGGTCATTGAGGTAAAATCAGGTGCAGGGAAAGGAGGTCAGAGGAAAACTGATCTATCTATTGACAAGATTCGTTGAGATTAAATCAATGTACAAGCAAAGGAGGTTAGAAATGAACTAAGCTATTCATTGACAGGACTCATTGAGATTAAATGAGTACACACAAAGCAGGGCAGAGATGAACTGATCTATCTGTTGACAGGACTCATTGAGATAAAATCAGTGTACAAGCAAAGGAGGTCAGAGATGAACTGGTCTATATATTGATAGGACACATTGAGATTAAATAGTGTACAAGCAAAGGAGGTCAAAGACAAATTGATCTATCTATTGACATGACTCATTGAGATTACAAACAGGGGAGGTCATGCAACCAATGAAATGACACATTTTTGAAAAGGAAGATAGCCACTTCTATAAATAAATGTGGTTCAGTTTAAGGAAGCATAAGTTCCTCTCTATATATTGGTACATTTTGGCACATATATTGCAATTTAATTCCATGGATAGCCACCGATATCCCAAATAGCATGGGAAAGAAGCTGATATTTTGGGATAAAATTAACCGCATCTAGGTTGAGGAAAAAAGGGGGCTCCTGTAGGAGTTTGTCCCTCTATAGAAAAAGAGGAATTCAAGGGAAAAATAAACTGAATCATTAGTGCCACCTACCTATTAGTTTCATCTCACCGGGATGGAATTTCAATTCATTATCTTGATGTTGAGAACCCCTCCTGTCTATGTCACAAAGTTCGGCGAATCTGATGCATGAAATTTGAAATCTAGCAAATTTTAAAAATCCCATAAAATTCATTTAAGTTTGCCCAAATTTTTTATGGTAAACAGATTAGGGATTTTTCAATAAACAACGCATTTCAAAAAGAGAGATTCTTGGACGGTGTCTCTAATCATAAATATTTGATTTCCTTTCTCGTGTTGGAGACGTCGTGACAGAGAGGAGGGCTCTTCAGTTGGCATGAAACATTGAAGTATTTCAAGCTTTATGATGCACGGGTGTCGATAATATGACAAATATTCAGTCGGTCAAAAGACTTTCATAAGAAATATTTTGGTGTTGTATTTAGGATTACACAATTCAAACTATTATAAGAAATTAATAATATGAGGTTTCTTTTTCGGTATGATATTTTGGTGAAATGGTGGAGCTTCTTATCTGTAGAGTCAACAACTAAGATTCAAATCCCTACGGGGTTGCTCTCTACCGTGTTAACAATTGAGAGTCCTTATCTTGACCCTTGGTGAATCAATGGAGCTTCTTGTCTGTAGAGATTACAACCAAGGCTCATTTATTTTAGCCTGTAAAGCCAACAACCAAGGTTCAAATCCCCACGGGGTCACTCTCTACCATGTTAACAATTAAGATCTCTTACCTTGACCCTTTGTGAATAAGTGGGGCTTCTTTCATGTACAGCTTACAACCAAGGTTTATTTATTTAGAAACAACCAAGGTTCAAATTCCCACGGGGTTTCTCTCTATCGTGTTAACAATTGAGAGCCCTTACCTTGACCCTTGGTGAATGAGGGTATGACCCTTTGGTGAAATGGTGGGGATTCTTTCCGGTAGAGCCAACAACCAAGGTTCAAATCCCATGGGGTCTCTCTCTACCATGTTAACAATTGAGAGCCCTTACCTTGACCCGTGTTGAATGAGTGGGGCTTCTTTCCTGTAGAGCTTACAACCAAGGCTCATTTATTTTTTAGGGTATGACCCTTTGGTGAAATGGTGAGGCTTCTTTCCTGTAGAGCTAATAAACAAGGTTCAAATCCCCACGGGATCACTATCTACCGTGTTAACAATTGAGAGCCCTTACCTCGACCCTTGGTGAATGAGTGGGTCATCTTGTCTATAGAGCTTACAACCAAGGTTCATTTATTTTTATCCTGTAGAGCCAATAACCAAGGCTCAAATCCCCACAGGGTCGCTCTCTACCATGTTAACAATTGAGAGCCCTTACCTTGACCCTTGGTGAATGAGTGTAGATTCTTTCCTGTAGAGCTTACAGCCAAGGTTCATTTATTTTTAAAAGAGTATGACCCTTTGGTCAAATGGTGGTGCTTCTTTCTTGTAGAGCCAACAACCAAGGTTTAAATCCCCACACGGTCGCTCTCTACCATGTTAACAATTGAGATCCCTTATCTTGACCCTTGGTGAATGAGTGGGGCTTCTTGCCTATGGAGCTTACAACCAAGGTTCATTTATTTTTAGGGTATGATCCTTTGGTGAAATGGTGGGGATTCTTGCCTATAGAGCCAACAACCAAGGTTCAAATACCCACAGGGTCGCTCTCTACCATATTAAAAATTGAGATCCCTTATCTTGACCCTTAGTGAATGAGTGGGGCTTCTTGCCTATAGAGCTTACAACCAAGGTTACTTTTTTTTTGGGTATGACCCTTTGGTGAAATTGTGGAGCTTCTTTCCTATAGAGCCAACAACCAAGGTTAAAATCCCCATGGGGTCGCTCTCTGTCGTGTTAACAATTGAGAGCCTTTACCTTTACCCTTGGTGAATGAGTGGGGCTTCTTGCCTGTAGATCTTAAAACCAAGGTTCATTTATTTTTAGGGGATGACCCTTGGTGAAATTGTGAGGCTTCTTGCCTGCAGATCCAACAACCAAGGTTTAAATCCCCATGGGGTCGCTCTCTACTGTGTTAACAATTGAGAGCCCTTACCTTGACCCTTTGTGATTGAGTGCGGCTTCTTGTCTGTAGAGCTTATAACCGATGTTCATTTATTTAATGTTGGGGCTTCTTGCCTGTAGAGCCAACAACCAAGGTTCAAATCTCCACAGGGTCTCTCTGTATCATGTTAACAATTGAGAGCCCTTACCTTGACCCTTGGTGAATGAGAAGCGCTTCTTTCCTGTAGAGCTTACAACCAAGGTTCATTTATTTTGGGTATGACCCTTTGGTGAAATGGTGGGGCTTCTTTCATGTAGAGCCAACCACCAAGGTTCAGATCCCCACGGGGTCACTCTCTACCATGTTAACAATTGAGAGCCCTTTCCTTGACCCTTGGTGAATGAGTGGGGCTTCTTTCTTGTAGAGCTTACAACCAAGGTTCATTTATTTTTTGGGTATGACCCTTTGGTGAAATGATGGGGCTTCTTTCTTGTAGAGCCAACAACCAAGGTTCAAATCCCTACGGGGTCACTCTCTATCGTGTTAACAATTGAGAGCCCTTACCTTGACCCTTGGTGAATGAGTGGGGCTTCTTGCATGTAGAGCTTACAACCAAGATTCATTTATTTAAGCTTGTAGAGCCAACAACCAAGGTTCAAATCCCCGTGGGGTCTCTCTCTACCATTTTAATAATTGAGATCCCTTACCTTGACCCTTGGTGAATGAGTGGGGCTTCTTGCCTGTAGAGCTTACAACCAAGGTTCATTTATTTAAGGGTATGACCCTTTGGTGAAATGGTGGGGCTTCTTGCCTATAGATATTACAACCAAGGCTCATTTATTTTGGGTATGACCCTTTGGTGAAATAGTGGGGATTCTTTCCTATAGAGCCAACAACCAAGGTTCAAATCCCCACAAGGTCGCTCTCTACCATGTTACCAATTGAGATCCCTTACCTTGACCCTTGGTGAATGAGTGGGAATTCTTTCATGTAGAGCTTACAACCAAGGTTCATTTATTTAAGGGTATAAACCTTTGGTGAAATGGTGGGGCTTATTTCCTGTAGAGCCAACAACCAAGGTTCAAATCCCCACAAAGTCGCTCTCTACCGTGTTAACAATTGAGAGCCCTTACCTTGACCCTTGGTGAATGAGTGGGGCTTCTTGCATGTAGAGCTTACAACTAAGGTTAATTTATTTAATTCTGTAGAGCCAACAACCAAGGTTCAAATCCCCATGGGGTCGCCCTCTATCATGTTAACAATTGAGAGCCCTTACCTTGACCCTTGGTGAATGAGTGGGTCTTCTTTCCTGTAGAGCTTGCAACCAAGGTTTATTTATTTAAGGGTATGACCCTTTGGTTAAATGGTGGGGCTTCTTGCATGTAGAACCAAAAATGAAGGTTCAAATCCCCATGGGGTCACTCTCTACCATATTAACAATTGAGCTTTCTTAACTTGACCCTTGGTCAATGAGTGGAGCTTCTTGCCTGTAGAGCTTACAACCAAGGTTCATTTATTTTAGGCACATTAATGGTCCAAAGAGGGATAAACATCTTCATATGGTGGACTCAAGATGATTTTGGAATCCCCCGGACCCTAGATGGACTAAGGTCGATTTTGACAGGGCTTCTAGAGGTAATCTAGGCACATCAGGAGTTGGATTTGTAGCCCAAAATAATCAAGGATGTATAGTGGGTGTTGGTGCTCAAAGGTTGGTAGATGGAACTAACAATACAATTGAATATTTAGCAGTAATAGGGGCAACACTGATGGCAAAAAATCTGGGGGTGAGGAAGCTGCACCTAGAAGGAGACTCCTCGCTAATAGTGAATCGCATTGTGAAATGACAGATGGATACCTAGTACCTCGATAAACACATTAGGAGAATCTGAGATTTATTTGGGGAGTTTGATGACTTAAAGGTAACACATGTACTCAGGGAGGCTAATAAACTTGCAAATCAACTTTCCAATATAGGGGCCAATGGGTCGCTAGAGGACAAGTATTAAATTTTTGAAGACCTAAGATTCATGGATTCTCTATATTTTCAAATGGGAAGTTGTGATTTTTAAATAAATCATTGGTTGTACACTCCCGTTGGAGATGGCGGAGGAGCATGTACTTTCTTTTTCACATTTCACTTGGGAAGGATGATTATTCCATGAATGCAGCATGCAAGAGTATGAATGGAGATTTTATTAATATTTTCTTGTCGTGGTGGCAAGGGATCTTGATGATTACAGGTCTGCTTGCACGTGTCAAGGAGGACCCCATGGAGCATGTCGAGACCTTGGATTTAGAGATTAAATAGTGGGATTTTGGCTTTCAAATCATCCCTTTGTTTGCAGAGCTGGTGTACGGTTAGAGTGAAGATGGAGGCAAATTTTTCCCAAATTTCTCCAAGACAGATTCCTGGTTTTCGAGGATCTATATCCATCCAACGAATGCGCAATGTTTTTAAAATAGATAACGTTGCATTTTGGGATACAGTGGTGCTTATGTTGGGTGAAGAATTCCTCAACTCTGATCTTTGAGTGAGCAAAAACCTAGACATCTCGTCCCTTTTCCTTGCCTTGGCATTAATGGATGGCTCCTCTCGGGAGGAGGTGCCCGGAGTGGCACGGGCGTGTTTGGAGCCCAAATGGGTCGGCGGCATGGTGACTATCATTGGAAGGGTAGAGATTGGGGTAAGGGAATGAGAGCCCATGGAGAATCATAGGTGGGGGCAAAGGGGAGTTGCAACCACTAGTTATTTGGTTGTATTTCCATCTACTGACCGCACACATGCAGGATGTCTGCAAAGGGTGGCAAGCACTGGTGGCCTTCTTGAGCAAGAAGGAAGTGGCAAAGGCTGACGAGGAAAAATAACAGAGGCGCAGGCGAAAAGTGACATCGGTGAAGTCAACTGCTCCAATAGGGGATGATGGTCATCCTGTACCTAGAAGGCATCTACCACCCAAAATAGTGGCAAGTGGGGGAGGCGAAAAGATCGGTCGAGGGCTTGTAGGGGTTGAATCTAGTCATGTAGGTCATGTCGTTCGTGGTGGAGGTCATGGTGGGAGGAGCACTGGTGCTGGAGGTGTGACTAGAGGGGTGCATGGCGATGCTGATTTTCTAAACTTTTCTAAAGAGGAAGCAGCAAAATGGTTCAAATAATAGGTGTTCTTAGATTGCGAGCCCAAATTTCCATAGTATGGGTTATTCTCGACTCTAATTTTGGATGTGTTCGGTGTTTTTTTCTAAACATGGATGTTAGGATTGGGAAGTTGATTGATTAAACAACCATTTAGTGGCCTTTTGTGTTTGTATAAAGGGGTTAGTACTACATCAGCCTTTAATTGGCTCAGCTTTATAATGTACTTGCTTATCTTTGAAATTAATACAAAATATTATTATAGATCAAAAAATAATAATATGAGGTTTCTTTTTATTTTTCATTTGTTTTTATCGTTTGTTCTTTTATTTTTATTATTGATTTTTTTTTAAATAAATTTTGACATATTAATACATTTAAGAGATTATTTATTATTTATCAATTAATTTGAGTATATATAGTATTTGAATAAATTTCTATATATGATTATTATAAAAAAATTACACGATAGAGTTTTTTATCAGTACACGAAATTAATAATAGAACAATTAAATTGTGATTAGTGAGTTAATTATTTACTATTGTTTAATATTTAAATTATTTAATTTATATTATTAATTATTAATATAGTTAATTGATTATATTTAGTATGTATAATATTTAAATTAAAAATAATTAAACATATTTATATTTCAATATTCTTAAATTTATATAAGACGAATTTACTCGATAATTCTGTTTTGATTTTTTCCTATGTCCGGACTTCATTGGAACTTTATTACTGCCGAACTCGAACTCAAACCTTGTGTCTTAGCCTCTTGGTGTGAAGAGACACTGTAGAGCATGCTTATAAAAATAAAATCAAGCCAAAACATTGTCTTTAATTCAACACAAGTTAGAAATTAAAGCATCCTACACCATTTCTTTACTCAATCACAAATATTGAGATTGTTTACTCTAGTAAAAGAGATAACCACCATCCTAAAAGATGAATCATTTTTGCACTTGAAAGAAGACATATGTAGGAAACCTCAATGCCTTTACAATCCAATAAGCATGTTAGAATAACTGAGAGGGGGGGTGAATCAGTGGCCTCAAAAATATTCCAATAAATCAACCCAAAAACTTAGTACCACAATATTAAGCCTCTAGTTATCTTCAATCTGCAAGATGAATGCCTTGAAATAATCTCCACAAATAAATACTGCTTGGAGTTCACTGTTAAGCCTTATTCTTACTGTTTACCGATTAGCAAACTTTCATTTACCGAAATGCAGTAAATTGCTTAGTGTATACCGATCAATCTGGATTAATTATGTATAATGCAAAACACTAAAGTAATGACTCATAAACACAATGACACCTGGATTTTTAACGTGAAAACCCTATTAAGGGAAAAAATACTTGGGACCGGTAACCCAAAATTTTCACTCTTCTAAAGTGAGCTCGGTGAAGAGCCAACCCTATTAAAGGTTACAAACACACTGTTAGGTGTGACCTTATTAGAGGATTTAAATAGAATAGTTTTTCACTTGATATCGGGCATCTCTATGATACCTTTTATGACCAAACCCAATGTAGTTTTTCAAATGGTATCTGGCATCTCATGTTATCTTCGTGACTAAACTTTTTGATACTCCTTGGGATGTATCTCAATATAGAAAGGATTGTTAACTTCTTCTCGGTTAAGAGACTTTCTGTTCCAATGGTTAAACTGAAACAGTAAATGACCTGTTCACATATACAAATATACTTTGCAGATTTTCAGATCTATTGTAATCTCATAATACCTTTCTGATCAATGTATCTTTTCAATACCTTTGCTCCACTTCTTTTTTCTCGATGATGTTGTGCTTCTCTGTTGCTCGGTGTCTACAGAATTAGCTCTATTCTTCAGCTTGATTGATCAGGTCTGATTGAAGTCTTCCTTCATCAGTTTCTCCCCAGCATCTTCTTTCTCTATTCACCCCTAATTCATAATGAATTAGCTTGTCTCTTTATAGACATGATTTCATCGTTTCTCAATTCTTGACTTCCTTGTTCTTGGCGTGATCTACAATTTTATCCAATCTTTCTTTAAAGCTTCACTTCAGTTTTATCCCATATATTTCTCTTTGACAACTGGAATAAAACATCTTTAAATCTTTCACTTATCTATGGCTTTAACTTGTCGATGAAAACAATATTAACAACCAGTTAACTCCTTTAGCTCTTTCCAACTAATTCTTTTGTTGTTTCTAAACTTCAATTCTTTTCGGTGTTTTAACTCTTTGTTAGCTTCGGTCAAGACTTCAATTCTCCTTGGGAATCTCCATCGGAGTTGTCTGTCCATCAGGGTTGTCTATCCGTCGGGGTTGTCTGTCCATCGAGCATCACTGTGAAGTTTGGCTCATCGGTAATGCTTGTGATTTTTCACGTTGGTAATGCTTGTCAGGTTTCTTGCTCGGGCATCACTGTGACTTTCCTCTCGGGTTTCTCTGTCCGTCGGGGTGCACTGCCCGTTGGTGTTTGTAGCCACTTAGTGAATACTAATCTTTTATGCATTACTGAAAGCATAATCTTTATCTCTCTAATTCTATGAAGTCTTTGACACTTTGTATATAACCAATCAGATTATATCAAGTTGACATCAATGAAAATACAATGCATTAACTTTTTGCAGCTTGGTGATCATCAACTTAACATTTTCAAACATTCAATCATTTATAGTTCATCAATCTCTCCCTTTGGCACTGATGGAAACACACTATATTCTTACTAATACAATATGAAATATATCAGTTGTAATTCATCAATCTACCAATTTCATTGTTCTATAACCAATACAAATGTATGGCTCTCAGTAAGCTTATATAGCTTAGATTTATTTCTTGCAGAGTGCCTTCTTCAATCTTCAATCCCTTCACGAATAGATGTAGAAGCTTTTTTCTTTCTCTAATGTTGTCTCTCCCTTTGACTGTTCCTCTCCTTGATCATCTCTTTTTCCTTTGACAGCAATAAGTCATCTTTCCCTTTTGATATTTATCTCCCTTACAGGTTACATTTGATATCTTTTCTCCCGTGTGATAGTCATGATGGATATTTCATATGTAATCTATCTCTTTGGATAACGATTATCTCTCCCTTTGAATTCTTAGGAACTTCTCTCCATAAATAATGATAATCTCTCCCTTTGACAACAATTCCAAAGTAAACTTTGATTATGCCAAAGTTATATCCTTTCACCTTTTTATAATATACTCCTTGAATTTCCCTATCCATCAACAACACAGTGACTCTGGTGTTCGGCGTAGATATGTACCTTATTGTGTACTGATGTATCTTTGCAGTCCATCGTGGTGCATGCATCAACATGAATGATCTTCTAATTATGTGTAGGCTGATGCAGCCTCCTAGTCAGCTTACTGACCAATAGACAAGGGTAGGACCCCTAGTCTCTGTCTCAGGTACTCGAATGTATCTTTAGGCAATGGCTTTGTGAATATATCAGCTAATTATTCCTTTGATTGAACATATTCTAGTATCACCTCTTTCCCTTGTACTTGTTCTCTTAAGTAATGATACTTGATTGCAATATGCTTTGTCTTAGCATGCTTGACCAGATTCATAGAAATGTTTATTTCACTGGTATTATCACAATAGATAATCACTAGTTCAAGAATCTTCATATTCATACCTTCCAATAACTATTTGATCCATGCAATGTTAGAGCAGTTTGCAGCAGCAGCCACATATTCTTCTTGTACAGTAGATTGTGAGATGCATCCTTGCTTCTTGTTGATCCATGTGACAAGTATGACACCCATGAAGAATTCTCCTCTAGTTGTACTTTTTAGGTCATCTAAGTTTCCATCCCAATCAACATCTATATAGACTTGAAGCTCAAATTTTCCTTCTCTTTTATACCATAAGCCATAGTCCTCGGTGTTCTTTAGATATCTCAAAATTATCTTGACAATGTTAGGAATAAGGTGTCTCAACCTTGGATAATTCCTATTCTTATTATTTGTTTTGTAAAATGTATTTCTTGCAAATAATGTTGATGTGTCGGCATCTTGAATAGTGTGTAAGGAGATCATGGC
>MU225589.1:1477733-1501314 GCA_018584345.1 Thuja plicata | reverse complement strand
TGCAATATCTTTGTTAAAGTAGTTAACGAATCTATTCAGTTGTAAGGATTTAAAAGAATTTGCATAATACTTTCCTATAGAGATTAGCGTAGGAAGCTGTTTCCGCACCTGAGTTTCCTTACAGACAACAGTCATATGTGATTCTTTGGGATTAGCAGAGAATCTTGCAACTATTCCAACTGCATGTGCTATATCTGGTATGGTATGAACAACATACATTAGTTTTCCAATCATTGATCTATATAAGGTTTGATTTACCTCATTTGATTTGTCTTCTTTTGTCAGCTTAAATCTGATTTCCATAGGTGTTCCAACTGGCTTGGAATCTTCCATCTTGAATATCTTCAACACTTCCTTGATGTATTTGGACTGAGTGATATATATGCTTGCATCTTGTTAAAGAATCTGTAGACCAAGAAAGAAATTGATCTCCCAAAATATAGAAATTTCAAACTCTTTGCTAATGTCATTAGCAAAGGATTTAGATAACATTTCATTACCCCCAAATATAATATCATCAACAAATATTTCAGCAATAAGAATATTACCATCGATATCTTCTTAAAAGTATAGATTGTTGTTTTCACTTGTTCTTACAAATTCAATGCTTATGAGATAGGAGTGAAGTCTTTCATACCAGGCTCTAGGTGCTTGTTTTAATCCATACAAGGCTTTATGTAGTCTACATACCATGTTTCTCTTGTCTAGATCAACAAGCCCTTCTAGTTGTTCAATGCATACCTCTTCTTCTAGTATTCCATTTAGGAATGTAGATTTGACATCCATCTGGTATACCTTGTATCCTTTGAATGCAGCATAAGAAAGTAAAATTCTTACTCCTAGTCTAGAAAAGAGTGCAAAGGTTTCACCATAGTCAATAATTTCTTCTTGTGCATACCCCTTGCATACTAATCTTTCTTTATTTCTCATGACTTCTCCATTCTCATTTAGCTTGTTTCTAAATATCCATTTGGTACCAATGACATTCTTGTAATTTGGTCTCAATACTAGCGTCCATGTACTATTCTTCTCAATCTGTTATATTTATTCATTCATAGCACTTACACATTCTTCATTTTCAAGTGCATTATTAACAGATTTAGGCTCAAATAAAGTAAACATATAGTGTTTAGTGACTTACTTCTTGTTCTCATTCCAGCCTTCTTGTCTCCTATGATCTGATTTTATGGATGATGTCTTCTGACATACTTGGCAAGTTTTGGTTCAGCTCTTTGTCCATCATTCTGATCATCATCTTGACCTTCATTCTGATCACCATCGTCATTTTGAGGATCTTCTTGGTTTTTGGTAATTGCAGCCTGATGCTCAGGTGCAATGTTTTGTTGCTTAGAAGCGATACATTGTTTCTCGAGTAGAGTGTCAGGTTCTTCAGTGTAAACAAACATATTGTAGTCTTCTGGTTCTCTTTTTCTTTCCTCATCATTTTTCTCTGCATATTCATCTATTCTGACATTTGCACTTTCAATTATTTTTTTAGAGGACTTGTTAGGACATTTATAAGCCTTGCTCTTGGTGGAATACCCTAGAAAGATACCTTCATCACTTTTGGAGTCAAGCTTTCCATTTCTATAATCCTTCAAAATATAACATTAACTTCCAAAGATTATGAAGTAACTTACATTGGGTGTGTAACCATACCAAAGCTCATAGGGTGTCTTTTTGGTGTCTTTCTTCAATTGTACTATGTTCAATGTGTAGACAGCAGTACTGACAGCTTCTCTCTAGAAATTTTGAGTGATTCTTTTCACTATCATTAGTGTTCTAGCACAATCAACAATGGATAGGTTTCTCCTTTCAGCAATTCCATTTTGATGTGGTGTTCTTGGTGCAGAAACCTATCTTTTAATTCCATGCTCATTGCAATAGTTAGTGAATTCATCCGAAATAAATTCCCCTCTATCGTATCTTAAGCATTTCAATTCCTTACCACTTTTTTTTTATACCATAGCTTTATACCATTTAAACATCTTGAATGCTTCTGATTTTTCTTTAAAGAACATAACTATCATCATTCTAGAATAATCATCTACAAAGAGAATGAAATATCTATCACCATAGTAACTCTTTGTTCTCATGGGTCCACATAGATCTGTATGGACTAATTCTAGAATTGCATTAGATGTATGGCCTTTTCTATTGAAACTAGACTTTGTCATCTTACCTTTTTCATAATTCTTACACATGATATGCTCGGGCTTTGACATGCTCTGTAAGCTTCTTACTTTCCTTTTATTGCTTATCTTTATCATGTTGTCAAAATTCACATGACACAATCTCTTATGCCACAACCATATGTCTTTGTTTCTAGCCATCAAACAAGTAGTTTTATATCATCAAGATAGAATAGGTTACCTTTTGTCTGTTCACCAGTTCTGATCAACCTTCTTGATTCATTGAAGATCTTTGCCTTCTTATTCTCAAATGCTACTTGTTGACCTGTATTATTTATCTGTGAAACACTCAACAGATTATAACTAAGTCCTTTTACCCAGTAAGCATTTTCACATTTGATCAGGTTATTCAGCATTATAGTTCATTTACCTTCAACTAGACAAGGTGTGTCATTACCCATTCTTAATGATCCACCATTATAGTGCTCAAAAGTTTCAAAATTTTGTTTATCACCGATCAAGTGGTGAGTGAAACCACTATCTATAATCCAAACATCATTCTTACGAACCTTAGATATGAGTGCAGTCTCTACATACCTTTCTTCTTCATCTGAATCATCCTTCATGGCCACAAATACCATCTCAATGTCTTCATCAGATTCGGTGTCAATATCTCCATCTCTGGTCTCAGCTAGGTAACAAGTTTTCTTCCCTTTTTCCTTGTAGTCTCGGGTATCTCTTATGTCATATTGTTGGTTTCTTCGATAATCTCTGTTGTCACTTCTATCAAACTTCTTTTCATATGATCTGTCATTACTTCTGTCATCTTTTCTTATGTTAGGACATATAGCAGCAAAGTGTCCAACCTCTTTACAATTAAAACATACAAGTGGTAATTTACCTTTGTATTTACCTTTTCCTCTCTGCAATATTCTAGCCATTAGTTCTTCAATCTCATCAAGATCTTGGTCATCACTATCAATTTCACTATCATTTCTAATAGTGTGTTTATGACTTTACTTTCTTATTTTCAAAGAAGATTTGAATTCAGACACAATAGATGGTAAGACATTGTTATCAAAGTTATTCATCTCAAATGAAATCAGTCTACCAACCAAACTATCTAGAGTAACATTATTGTTTGCAACTACTCTCATTTCTTGTATAGAAGATACTCTAATAGCATATACAGCTAGTAAGGTTTTTAGGATTTTACTTACCACTGTCTCTTCTTCAAGTATGCCTCCAACTCCTCGAATAGCATTGACTACTCCTTTTATTTTGTAGCTGTACTGAGTGATATTTTATCCTTCTCTCATTCTTAGGTCATCAAATTTACCTCTTACGCTTTCTGCCTTTGCTTTTAGTACATTAGCATCTCCTCTATGTACCAGCTTCAATTTATCCCACATTTTCTTTGTAGAGGTGCATTTTTTGACATCTTCAAAATCAGCATCAGAGAGAGAGGAAGCAATTTCTATCATCATGCAATTATGATCATGATTTTCTCTTAATTTCTCACGTGTGTGAAGTCCTGTAGGTAACACAAATTCAGTATCTAAGTATTGAACAACATCATTTCCAATACCTGATAGGTGGAGTCTTATTCAGTATCTCATTCTATCTTCATGACCAAACTTTTTTATACTCCTTGGGATGTATCTCAATATAGAAAGGATTGTTAAGTCATGCTCGGTCAAGAGACTTTCTGATCCAATGGTTAAACTGAAACAGTAAATGATCTGTTCACATATACAACTATACTGTGCAGATTTTCAAATCTATTGTAAGCTCATAATACCTTTCTGATCAATGTATCTTTTCAATACCTTTGCTCCACTTCTTTTTGCTCACTGATGTTGTGCTTCTCTTTTGCTCGGTGTCCGCAGAATTAGCTCTGTTCTTCAGCTTGATTGATCAGGTCTAACTGAAGTCTTCCTTCATCAGTTTCTCCTTAGCATCTTCTTTCTCTATTCACCCCTAATTCATAATGAATTATCTTGTCTCTTTATAGACATGATTTCACCATTTCTCATTTCTTGACTTTCTTGTTCTTAGCGTGATCCGAAATTTTAGCCAATCTTGCTTTAAAGCTTTACTTCAGTTTTATCCCGTAGATTCCTCTTTGACAACTGAAATAAAATAGCTTTAAATATTTCACTTATCTCTGGCTTTAACTTGTTGATGAAAAAAATATTAACAACTAGTTAACTCCTTCTTTAGCTCTTTCCAGCTAAGTCTTTTGTCATTTATGGACTTCAGTTCTTTTCAGTGTTTTAACTCTTTGTTATCTTCGGTCAACACTTTAGTTCTTGTCGGGCATCTCCATCGGGGTTGTCTATCCATCAGGGTTGTCTGTCCGTCAGGGATCACTGTGAAGTTCTTCTCGTCGGTAATTCTTTTGATTCTGCTCATTGGTAATGCTTGTCGGGTTTCTTTCTCGGGCGTCACTGTGACTTTCCTCCCCGATTTCTCTATTCGTTGAGGTGCATTTCCCGTCGGTGTTTGTAGCCACTTAGTGAATACTAATCTTTTATGCATTACTAAAAGCATAATCTTTATCTCTCTGATTCTCTGAAGTCTTTGACACTTTGTATATAACCAATCATATTATATCAAGTTGACATCAATGACAATACAATACATTAACTGATTTAATGTCTTGCATTAACTTTCTGCAGCTTGGTGATCATCAACTTAACATTTTCAAACATTCAATCAATTATAGTTCATCAAAGCAAACTTGTCAATAAAAATCTTTAGAACATGATGCTTTGATGGGTTTATGCTCAAGTTTGGAGTATATGTCTCCCAAGGCTACAAAGTGATACCTTGTTAGAACTCTGATTTAAAATGCTCTAATATTCTTTAGAAAAACTCTCATAAACCCTCCAAAATTGAATAAATAGATTAACTCAAACCCTAAAAATTTAGAGCTCTTTGCTAGAGGAGAAAAGTCTCATTTTATTTTCAAAATAATCATGAACTTTAATTTTAATTCTTTCTGAAATCTTAAATTATAGAACAAATGAAAATTGGCAAATAAAGAACAGGGGCACAATGTTCGGTGTTGGTAGTGGCATGTATAAACAATTCTCTATGGTGTTCCACACTATGTAACAACATATTCATTATTTTTAATTAATATCCATGACTAAAATTTTGTCAGTGCCAATTTGGTAGAACCTAGCCCTCCTTACGGTTCTCCCCATAAAATGTAATGTCCTTTACACTAGTGAACCCCATGAGGATCATCAAGGTGTAGTGAGTGCTTGAAAAAAATTCACTTATGCTCATTTTGATGCTTGCAAACAATTAGCATAAAGATGGATTCAAAACAATTCTGCATCTATCAATCTAACAGACAGAATTGTAAACAATTAGCATAAAGATGGATTCAAAACCAAGTTAATTACCTTGAAAATTATCACAGAATTCTACTTCTATAAATCCAACATAAGGAATTGTAATTGCAAGAAGTGGGACCAAATTATGAATGAAAAAATGAAAATCATATTGATCTTGAAGGAATTCCACGACCATAACAATCCATCTTTCCAAGTGGGCTTAGCAGGAGATATCCCCCAATAACTAGACTGCACCAACCCTTTCTCATTTAAATCCTCCTCATTGTACTACAGAGGCTCACTCATGACACTGTCATGCTGCTTAATTAAAAATAGTTTCTCCTCAGTGTCTATGTCCTCTATAAAAACCTTCTCCACAACCATGCTCTGTGATCTAAATGAGGCTCTCCAACTACCATAGCCAAGAGAACCTTGCAAATGATTCATCCCTTTATTGCCCCCATTTTTTGTTAGAATAACTGAGAGGGGGGGTGAATTAGTGACCTCAAAATATTCCAATAACTTAACCCAAAAACTTATTACCACGATTATAAGCCTCTAGTTATCTTCAGTCCTACAAGATGAATACCTTCAAACAATCTCAACAAATAACTACTGCTCGGAGTTCACTGTTAAACCTTATTCTTATTGTTTACCAATTAGCAGTCTTTCATTTACTGGAATGCAATAAATAACTTAGTGTATACCGATCAATCCAGATTAGTTATGTGTAATGCAAAACACTAAAGTAATGACTCATAAACACATTGACACGTGGATTTTAACGTGGAAACCCTGTTAAGGGTAAAACCACTTGGGATCGGTAACCCAAAATTTTCACTCTTCTGAAGTGAGCTCAGTGAAGATCCAACCCTATTAAAGGTTACAAACACACTGTTAGGTGTGACCTTGTTAGAGGATTTAAATAGAATAGTTTGTCACTTGATATCGGGCATCTCTATGCTACCTTCTATGACCAAACCCAATGTAGTTTTTCAAATGGTATCTGGCATCTAATGTTATCTTTATGACCAAACTTTTTGATACTCCTTTGGATGTATCTCAATATAGAAAGGATTGTTAAGTACTACTCAGTTAAGAGACTTTATGATTCAACGGTTAAACTGAAACAGTAAATGATCTGTTCATACATACAACTATACTTTGCATATTTTCAGATCTATTGTAAGCTCATAATACCTTTCTGATCAATGTATCTTTCCAATACCTTTACTCCACTTCTTTCTACTCGGTGATGTTGTGCTTCTCTATTGCTCGGTGTCCACAAAATTAGCTTTGTTCTTTAGCTTGATTGATCAGGTCTGATTGAAGTCTTTCTTCGTCAGTTTCTCTTCAGCATCTTCTTTCTCTATTCACCCCTTTATTTCATAATGAATTAGCTTGTCTCTTTATAGACATGATTTCACCGTTTCTCAGTTCTTGACTTTCTTGTTCTTGGCATGATCCGCAATCTTAGCCAATCTTTCTTTAAAGCTTTACTTCAATTTTATACTGTAGATTTCTCCTTGACAACTAGAATAAAACAACTTTAAATATTTCTCTTATCTTTGGCTTTAACTTGTTGATGAAAATAGTATTAACAGCCAATTAACTCCTTTAACTCTTTTCAGCTAAGTCTTTTGTCATTTCTGAACTTCAATTCATTTCGGTGTTTAGCTCTTTGGTAACTTCGGTCAACACTTCAGTTCTCCTCGGGCATCTCTGTCGGGGTTGTCTGTCTGTCGGGGAGGTCTGTCCATTGGGCATCACTGTGAAGTTCTGCTCGTCGGTAATGCTTGTGATTCTGCTCATCATTAATTCTTGTCGGGTTTCTTGCTCAGGCATCACTGTGACTTTCCTTTCGGGTTTCTCTGTCCGTCAGGGTGCACTGCCCGTCGGTGTTTGTAGTCACTTCGTGATTATTGATATTTTATGCATTACTGAAAGCATAACCTTTATCTTTCTAATTCTCTGAAGTCTTTGACACTTTGAATATAACTAATCAGATTATATAAAGTTGACATCAATGACAATACAATATATTAATTGATTTAATGTCTTGCATTAACTTTCAGTAGCTTGGTGATCATCAACTTAACATCTTCAAACATTCAATCAATTATAGTTCATCAATCTCTCCCTTTGGAAATGATGGCAATACACTATATTATCACACTATATTATTGCTAATACAATATGAAATATATCAGTTGAAGTTCATCAATCTCTCCCAAATCTTTTGTTCTATAACCAATACAAATTTTTGGCTCTCACTAAGCTCATATAGCTTAGATTTGTTTCTTGTAGAGCGCCTTCTTCAAACTTTAATCCCTTCACTGGATAGATGTAGCAGCTTTTGATTCTTTCTCTGATGTTATCTCTCCCTTTGACTGTTCCTCTTCTTGATCATCTCTTTTTCCTTTGACAGCAATAAGTCATCTCATGATACTTCTCTCCCTTACAGGTTATATCTCTCCATTATGATATCTTCTCTTCCTTTGATGGATATTTCACATGTAATCTCTCCCTTTGGATATTCTTAGGAACTTCTCAGGATATTATGTCCCTTTGAATTCTTAGGAACTTCTCTCCCTTTGACAACAATGCCAAAGTAAAAAATTTTGTTAGAATGAATTCAGAATAACTGGGAGGGGGTGAATCAGTTATCCTCAAGTCTAGATGTACCAAATTAAACTTTATACCACTTTGAACAACTCAGATCTGCTCGGCAGTAATAGTATAAATCAACAACATGCATATGCAGTTTTACTATTCAAATGTAATCAGCTTGTAGAAACTTAACAGTAAAACACAACATAAACATTCACACAAGTTGACACTGGTATTTAACGTGGAAAGCCAAATTGGGAAAAACCACCAATAACATGCTATCAAATTTTCACTCTTCTGAAGTGAGCTCTGTTAGGAGCCAACCCTGTTAAAGGTTACAAAACACATTGCTAAATCTGACCTGGTTAAAGGATTTAATCACCCTATTAGGAGTGGCCTTGTTAGAGGACTTAGAACATTCCACTTGAATGTCACCTTGCTCAAAGGATTTATACAATGACTATTAGGTCAACCTGGTTAAAGGATTTTGACTAATACAATGGTTAGAAAGTAATCAGCTGGTGTGATCTGATACATACAACTTACTTTGCAAATCTAGATCTAATTCAGCTCTAATGCTAATTGACTGAGTGGCCTCCATTCTCTTTTCAATCTCCAGATCTGCTTGGAAACCTGTCAAGAAATCACTCTCGCGGCTCTCTGCTTCTTTTCTCAGCCTTCTCTGCTAGATCATGCCAATCAGTCAATTAACTATGCAAACTTCTTACATACACATCATACGCCTTCTTATATTTCTGAGTAACCCCTTGAGGTTATCTTATACCTCTTCATCTAGGTAAAATAAATCTTTTCCGCTTAATCAAGATCGTAGATCTTAGGTTAGGTCAGATCCAATGGATCTTTCCATATTTACATTTAATTAACTTCTCCAAAGCAATCACTAAATAAATCTTGGATCCATGCATTAATTATGGTTACCCGTGCATTTAAATAGTGTAGACCAATCGTTCTTATCCTCAATTAACTTTACATTTCCCAATAAAATCAACTATATCGGCCAGAGATCTCAAATCTCAATAATTACCAAAATACTGCTACTCGGGAAACATTGTGTTCTTTCACTCGGTCATCACTGGTTTCCTCGGCAATTTACTAGTGCTCGGTCATCACAAACTTCGCTCGGCCTAAACTGTTCTTAGTAAACTATCATCAAAAGATAAACAACACATTACTTTGCCAATGTGCCAACTGATCAAGTACCCTTGTGATTTCCCATAACTCAACCATTTCACTTGGTCTTCTTGTTATCGTTGCCTTCAAATCTTCTTCATCAATCAATAGATATGGTACTCAAACAGATAGAAATAGTCTCACCAGTTAAGGTTTGACATCAATGAAAAAACAACAATTGTTTACATTGTAGCTTTCCAACAATCTCCTTCTTTGGCATTGATGGCAACACTAAAATTTAAAACAATAATTTTCCAACCATAGTTACCATACAATCCAAAAAAGTCTGCATGTGTTCCTTGATATGAACAAATCTTCATTAATGTCTTTAGCTTCATTCTGATTCTCATCTTTTAAAATATTTCTCCCTCTGTGTCTGTAATCACACTGAAATCTATTTGGTTTTGTTCATCTGTAGACTCCCTCTTTCAGTAAACTCTCCCTTTATCTCTAAGTATAGTAAACTCTCCCTCTTTCAATAAATGTCTCCCTCTTTGACAAAAATGCCAAAGACGTTGACATATTCATCATGCAGATTCTTCTATTCTAAGCTTTGTATCATGTTGTTCTTGTCATCTTTCTTGTGACTGATCCTCTTTTATGTCCTTGTCTATTTTTCACAGATTTAGGCAGCATCCTAAAGTGTGACTGCCTGTGCATCAATGTGTCAAATATTCTGAATAAAACATTTGATGCCAAAGTACCATTCTAAACTAATTAGCCTTAGTTAGGGGAATCACCCCTAATTTACCTCGCAGATACTCATGAGCATCCTTGGGTAGTGCCTTTCTAAATATGTCTGCTAATTGTTCCTTAGTATTCACATATTCCAGTCTTACTTCCTTCTTCTGAAATAGCTCCCTCAAGTAATGATACTTGATAGCTATATGCTTTATTTTAGAGTACATCACAGGGTTCTTAGAAATATTAATGGAACTCGTGTTATCACAATATATAACAACTGGTTCAGTGATTTCTTCTTTCATACCTTTCAGTAGTATCTCCAACCACACAATATTAGAACAATTAACTGTTGCTGCCACATACTCAACTTCAGTTGTAGATTGCGAGGTACAATTTTGTTTCTTGCTTTTCCATGAAACCAATATTTTTCCTAAAAGAAATGCTCCACCTGTGGTGCTTTTTCTATCATCCAAATTTCCAGCCCAACAGAATCAGTATAGACTCTGAGTTAAAACTTTTCATTCTTTTTGTAATACAGACCATAATCATTTGTTCCTTTCAAATATCTCAGAATTCTTTTTACTGCCATAATATGAGTTTCCTTGGGATTGGAATAAAATCTTGCAACAATTCCAACAGCCAGTGCAATATCAGGTCCGATGTGCACAACATATTTCATCTTTCCAATCATTGACCTGTAAAGGGTTTGATTCACTTCTTTTGTATCATCATTTTTTGTTAGCTTATGTCTAGTAGCCATGGGTGTACTCACTGGTTTTGAATCTTCCATTCCAAAAAAATTTAGTATCTCCTTGACATATTTTGATTGAGTAATATAGATACCATTCTTCATCTGATATATTTGTAAGCCAAAAAAAAAATTATCTCACCAAACATAGACATCTCAAATTCAGTTTGCATCTCCTTTGCAAATGCTTGGCATAACACATCTTGTCCACTAAATATAATGTCATCAACAAAAAATTTACCAATAAAGTACCTTTGCTTTTCTCTGTCTTCAAATACAGATTTTTGTTGTCATTGGTACTTGCAAATCCAATCTTTATCAAATAATTGTGCAATCTCGCATACCATGCTCTTGGTGCTTGCTTCAGTCCATATAGTGCCTTGTGTAATCTGCAAACCATGTTCCTCTTGCCTGGGTCAATAAATTCATCAACTTGTTCAATCTATACTTCTTCTAATATCCCATTCATAAATACTGACTTTACATCCATTTGATAAACTTTCAAACCTTTGTAGGTTGCATATGCAAGTAAGGTTCTTACTCCTTCCAATCTTGCAACTGGGGTGAATGTTTCTCCGTAATCAATTCCTTTCTCTTGTGCATAACCCTTGCATACCAGTCTAGATTTGTTTCTTGTTACCTCTCCATGTTCATTCAGCTTATTTTTGAATACCCACTTAGTACCAATTACATTTTTGTCATTTGGCCTAGGTACAAGTGTCCAGGTCTTATTCTTCTCAATATGTTCAATTTCTTCATTCATGGCTTGTATCCAATCTTCATTTTCTAAGGCATCTTTTACTATTGTAGGCTCAAAATCACATAACAAGCATGTACCATCTCTCAACTTACTTCTTGTCATAACTGCAGAATTCTTTGATCCTAAGATTTGATCAGGTTTATGGTGCCTCCTTACATACTTTTCTAGAGTAGGTTCTTTTTCTACTTCAGATTGATCATTCATGTTCAATTTAGGTTGATTCTGTGACTCGGCATCTCCATTAGATAGCTCAGCAATTACCTCTTGTTGTCCGGCAGCTTTGTTCTGTGACTCGGTAGGTGTTGGTTGTTGCTCGGCAACCTCATTCTCAAGTTCAGGTTATTCACTAGAATCTTCCTCATCCAGATAGACAAATGATTTGTAACTTTCAGGTTCTTGTGTGCTTTCAGCTTCATTTCTTTCTGCATATTCATCAATTCTAACATTTTCACTTTCCACAATTTTGTTAGTGTAAAAATTCAAACACTTGTATGTTTTACTTTTAGTTGAATAACCAAGTAATATGCCTTCCTCACTTTTAGCATCAAGTTTGTCATTTCTTTTATCCTTCAATATGAAACATTTGCTTCCAAAAACTTTGAAATATATTATATTAGGTGCATACCCATGTCATAGCTCATAAGGTGTAGAATTAGTACCTTTCTTGACTTGTACTCTGTTCAGGGTATAGACTATTGTACTTATAGCTTCTCTCCAATATTTATGTGCAACATTTTTCTCCATCATTAGTGTTCTGGCACAATCCATGATAGATTTGTTTCTTCTCTCAACAATACCATTCTATGGTGGTGTTCTAGGCGCGGACATCTATCTTTTTATCCCTCAGTCATTGCAGAACTTGTTAAACTCATTAGAAATAAACTCACCTCCTCTTTCAGATCTTAAACATTTCAGGCTTTTACCTGTCTCCTTTTCAAATTTTTCCAAGTACCACTTAAATAACTGGAATGCATCAGAATTTTCTTTAAGAAACATAATAGTCATCATTCTTGAGTAATCATCAACAAATAGAATAAAGTAGTCAGCATTTTCAGGTTTCTTTAACTTAGGCAGCCCTCTAAGCTTTTTCAATTTGCTTATGCTTACCAAGTTATCAAAGTTTACATGACACAACCTTTTATGTCATAACCAAACATCATTATATTGTGCAAAAAAGCATGTCTCATTACTTAAATCCAGATAGAACAAGTTACCTTTTATTTTTTCTCCACTTCCAACTAATTCTCCAGTGGTATCATAGATCTTTGCCTTCTTTTGATGGAATTCAACTCTGTAACCAGAAGTATTCAGTTGTGCAACACTCAATAAATTATAGTTCAGATCATCAACCCAATATACATTGTCACATCTGATCTTGTCAGTTGAATTAATTGATCCTTTCCCTTTAACAATCCATGGTGCATCATTTCCAAATTTAACATAACCACCTAATTTACACTGATCTAAGGTTTCAAATTTATCTTTATCACCAGTCATGTGATGTGAACAACCGCTGTCAATAATCCAAAGGTCACCTTTACTCATATAAGAAATCAGTGCATTTTTCTCATCATCATCAAAATCATCTTTCATAGAAACATACACAACTTCTATATCATTTTCATCAGAATTGTCAGATTCACTGTCAGAAGCTTCTTAAGCTATATAACAAGATTTCTTACCTTTATCTTTGTAATCTTTATACTTTCTGAAGTCTTGGTCATCTTTTTTGTCTTTTTACTTGATGTCTCTTCTTTCATCTTTATCATTCTTATGAGGACATCTTGCACCAATATGACCAACTTTGTTACATGAAAAACAAATGATAGGAAGTTTACCTTTGAATTTTCCTTTTCCTCTAGATCGTCTTTTTCCATAAGTGCCTGAAGTTCTTTCAGATCATCATCAGTAGTGTCTCTCTCACTGTTCACACATTTCTTCCCTTTCTTTGATTTGTTAAGGACCAATTGGGATCTGAATGCGGATTCAATAGCTTTTGGAGTGTAGTTATCAAAATTTGACATCTCAAATGTAGTAAGTATGCCTACCAGACCTTCCAAAGTCAAATTATTATTAGGAGTACATCTTAACTCTTGAATTGTAGAGACTCTAATAGCATATAAAGGAAGAAGTGTTCTCAGTACCTTGCTCATAATGGTGTTATCATCAATGGTTCCCTTAGCTCCTCTAATAGAATTTACAACTTCCTTTATCCTACCATAATATTGAACTATATTTTCTCCTTCTTGCATTTTCATTTCATCAAACCTACCTCTTAAACTTTCAAATTTGGCTCTCAACACATTTGTATCACCTCCATAGATGGTTGCTAGAGCATCCCACATGTGCTTTGCATTTTTACATTTCTTTATGTCTTCAAACTCATGATAGTTTAGAGATGATGCAATCTCCAGCATTGCCTGATTGTGTTCCTGCTTTTCTCTTAACTTTGCAGTTGTGGTAGGTGTAGTGGGGGCTACATAATCATGTTCAACATAGTTCTTAGCAGAATCACCAATACCAGCCAGATGCAATTTCATCAAACTCTGCCATGCAGGGAAATTATCTTTGTTCAACTTCGGTACCTCTTTTTTATACATCTTGATCTTTTGCTCCAAGTACCTTCAAACTATTTTCAAGAGACCAAAGCTCTGATACCAACTGTTAGATTGAATTTAGAATAACTGGGAGGGAGGTGAATCAATTATCCTAAGGTCTAGATGTACCAAATTAAACTTTATACCACTTTGAACAACTCAGATCTGCTCAGTAGCAATAGCATAAATCAACAACATTCATATGTAGTTTTACTGTTCAAATGTAATCAGCTTGTAGAAACTTAATAGTAAAACACAACATAAACATTCACACAAGTTGACACCTGTATTTAACGTGGAAACCCAATTTGCGAAAAACCACCAATAACATGCTATCAAGTTTTCACTCTTCTAAAGTGAGCTCTGTTAGGAGCCAACCCTGTTAAAGGTTACAAAACACATTGCTAAATGTGACTTGGTTAAAGGATTTAATCACCCTGTTAGGAGTGGCCTTGTAAGATGACTTAGAACATTCCACCTAAATGTCACCTTGCTCAAAAGATTTATACAATGACTGCTAGGTCAACCTGGTTAAAGGATTTTGACTGATACAATGGTTAGAAAGTAATCAGCAGGTTTGATCTGATACATACAACTTACTTTGCAAATCCAGATCCAATTCATCTCTAATGCTAATTCAATGAGTGGCCTCCATTCTATTTTCAATCTCGAGATTTGCTTGGAAATCCGTCAAGCAATCACTCTTGTAGCTCTCTGCTTCTCTACTCAGCCTTCTCTATTAGATCATGCCAATCAGTATTAACTATGCAAACTTCTTTCATACACATCATACACCTTCTTACATTTCTGAGTAACCCCTTGAGGTTATCTTATACCTCTTCATCTAGGTAAAATAAATCTTTACCTCTTAATCAAGATCGTAGATCTTAAGTTAGGTCAGATCCAACGGATCTTTCCATCTTTACATTTAATTAACTTCTCCAAAGAAATCACTAAATAAATCTTGGATCCATGCATTAATTACATTTACCCATGCATTTAAATAGTGTGGACCAATCGTGCTTATCCTCAATTAACTTTACATATCCCAATAAAATCAACTATGTCGGCCAGAGATCTCAAATCTCAACAATTACCAAAATATTGTTTCTCGGTCAACACCGTGTTCTTCGGCTCAGTCATCACTGGTTTTCTCGGCAATTTACTGGCGCTCGGTCATCACAAACTTCACTCGGCATAAGCTATTCTCAGTAAACTGTCATCAAAAGATAAACAACACATTACTTTGCCAATGTGCCAGCTAATCAAGTACCCTTGTGATTTCCCATAACTCAACCATTTCACTTGGTCTTCTTGTTATCCTTGCCTTCAAATATTCTTCGTCAATCAATAGATATGGTACTCAAATAGATAACAATAGTCTCACCAGTTAAGGTTTGACATCAATGACAAAACAACAATTATTTCCATTGTAGCTTTCCAACACTTTTATCATGCCAAAGTTATGTCCTTTCACCTTTTTATAATATACTCCTTGAATTTCCCTATCCATCATTTATACAGTGAGTGTGGTGTTTGATGTAGATATGTACCTTGCTATGTACAGATGTATCTTTACAGTTTTTCTTTGTGCTTGCATCAACATGAATGATCTTCTGATTATGTGTAGGCTTATGCAGCCTCCTAGTCAGCTCACTGACCAATAGACAAGGGTCGGACCCCTAGTCTATTTCTCAGGTACTCAAATGTTTCTTTAGGCAATGCATTTGTGAATATATCAGCTAATTGTTCCTTTGATTGAACATATTCTGGTATCACCTCTTTTTCTTGCACTTGTTCTCTTAAGTAATGATACTTGATTGCAATATGTTGTCTTAGCATGTATGACTGGATTCTTAGAAATGTTTATTGCACTAGTATTATCAAAATAGATAATCATTGGTTCAAAAAAATTCATATTCATACCTTCCAGTAATTGTTTGATCCATGCAATGTTAGAGCAATTTGCAGCAGCAGCCACATATTTTTCTTTTGCAGTAGATTGTGAGATGCATCCTTGCTTCTTGCTGATCCATGTGACAAGTCTGTCACCCATGAATAATGCTCCTTTAGTTGTGCTCTTACGGTCATCTAATTTTCTAGGCCAATCAACATTTGTATAGACTTGAAGCTCAAATTTTCCTTCTCTTTTATACCATAAGCCATAGTCCTCGGTGTTCTTTAGATATCTCAGACTTCTCTTGACAGAAGTCATGTGTGATTCTTTGGGATTAGCAGAGAATCTTGCAATTATTCCAATTGCATGTGCTATATCTGGTCTAGTATGAACAACATACATTAGTTTTTCAATCATTGATCTATACAAGGTCTGATTTACCTCCTTTGACTTGTCTTCTTTTGTAAATTTACATCTGGCTACCATAGGTGTTCCAACTGGCTTGGAATTTTCCATTTTTAATATGTTCAGCACTTCCTTGATGTATTTGGACTGAGTGATATATATGCATGCATCTTGTTGAAGAATCTGTAGACCAAGAAATAATTTGATCTCCCCAAACATAGACATCTCAAACTCTTTTCTCATTTCATTAGCAAAGGATTCACATAACATTTCATTACCCCCAAATATGATATCATCAACAAATATTTTAGCAATCAGAATATTACCATCAGTATCTTCTTTTAAATACAGATTGATGTTTTCACTTGTTATTACAAATTCAATACTTATGAAATAGGAGTGAAGTCTTTTATACCAGGCTCTAGGTGCTTGTTTCAATCCATACAAGGCTTTATGTAGTCTACATACCATGTTTCTCTTGTCTGGATCAACAAACCCTTCTGGTTGTTCAATGTATACCTCTTCTTCTAGTATTCCATTTAGGAATGCAGATTTGACATCCATCTGGTATACCTTCAATCCTTTGAATGCAGCATAAGCAAGTGAGATTATTACTCCTAGTCTATCAATGGGTGTAAAGGTTTCTCCATAATCAATACCTTCTTCTTGTGCATGCCCCTTGCATACTAACCTTTGTTTGTTCCTTGTGACTTCTCCATTCTTATTCAGCTTGTTTCTGAATATCCATTTGGTTCCGATGACATTCTTGTCATCTGGTCTCGGTACTAGCATCCATGTATTGTTCTTCTCAATTTTTTCTATCTCTTCATTCATAGCACTAACCCATTCTTCATTTTCAAGTCCAGTATTAACAAATTTAGGCTCAAAATCACAAAGTAAACATCAAGTGTTTAGCGACTTACTTCTTGTTCTCATTCCAGCCTTCTTGTCTCCTATGATCTGATTTTGTGGATGATGTCTTCTAACATACTTGGCAAGTTTTGGTTCAGCTTTGTGTTCATCATTCTGATCATCATCTTGACCTTCATTCTGATCTCCATCGCTCAAAATATCATTTTGAGGAGTTTCCTAATTTTTCGTAATTGTATCCTAATGCTCGGGTGCAATATTTTGTTGCTCGAGAGCAATACATTGTTGCTCAGGCTGAGTGTCAAGTTCTTCAGTGTAAAAAAAACCTGTTGTAGTCTTTTGGTTCTCTTTTTCTTTCCTCATCATATTTCTCTGCATATTCATCTATTCTGGTATTTTCACTTTGAATGATCTTGTTAGAGGACTTGTATAAAAATTTATAAGCCTTTCTCTTGGTGGAATACCCTAGAAAGATACCTTCATCACTTTTGGAGTCAAAATTTCCATTTCTATCATCTTTCTTAATATAACATTGACTACCAAAAATTTTGAAGTAACTTACATTGAGTGTGTAACCATACCACAGCTCATAGGGTGTCTTCATTGTATCTTTCTTCAATTGTAATTTGTTCAATGTGTAGACAGTAGTACTGGAATCTTCCCTCCAAAATGTTTGAGTGATGCTTTTCTCTATCATCGGTGTTCTTGCACAATCAAGGATTGATATGTTTCTCCTTTCAGCAATTCTATTTTTTTTGTGGTGTTCTTGGTGCAAAAACATGTCTTTTGATTCCTTGCTCATTGCAATAGTTAGTGAATTCATCATAAACAAATTCCCCTCATCTATCTGATCTTAAGCATTTCAATTCCTTACCACTTTGTTTGTCTACCATAGCTTTATACCATTTAAACATCTTGAATGCTTCTTATTTTTCTTTCAAGAACATATCTGTCATCATTCTAGAATAATCATCTACAAAGAGAATGAAATATCTATCTCCATAGTAGCTCTTTGTCCCCGTAGGTCCACATAGATCAGTATGGACTAATTCTAGAATAGCATTAGATGTATGGGCTTTACTCTTGAAACTAGACTTTTTCATCTTACCTTTTTGACAATTCTTACACATGATATGCTTGGGCTTTGACATGCTCAGTAAGCCTCTTACTTTTCTTTTATTAATTATCTTTATCATGTTGACAAAATTCACATGACATAATCTCTTATGTCACAACCATATTTCTTCGATTCTAGCCATCAAACAAGTAGTGTTTATATCATCAAGATAGAAAAGGTTACCTTTTGTCTGCTCACCAGTTCCGATCAACCTTCCTGCTTCATTAAATATCTTTGCCTTTTTATTATCAAATGCTACTCGGTGACCTATATTATTTAGTTGTGAAACACTTAACAAATTATAATTAAGTCCTTTTACCCATTATGCATTTTCACATTTGATCAGGTTGTTCAACATTATAGTTCTTTTACCTTCAACTGGACAAGGTGTGTCATTACCCATTCTTACTGTTCCACCATTATAGTTCTCAAAAGTTTCAAAAAAAAATTTATCACTGGTCATGTGGTGAGTGCAGCCACAATATATAATTCAGACATCATTCTTACCAACCTTAAATATGAGTGAATTTTCTACATACCTTTCTTCTTCGTCTGAATCATCCTTCATGGCCACAAATACCATCTCAATGTCTTCATCAGATTCGGTGTCAGTATCTCCATCTCTGTTCTCAGCAAGGTAACAAGCTTTATTCTCTTTGTCCTTGTAGTCTCGGGTATCTCTTCTGTCAGATTGTCAGTTAGTTCGGTAGTCTCTGTTATCACTTCTATCAAACTTATTTGTATATGATCTGTCATTAATTCTGTCATCTTTTCTTCTATTAGGACATCTAGCCGCAAAATGTCCAATCTCTTTACAATTAAAACATACAAGTGGTAATTTACCTTTGTATCTACCTTTGCCTCTCTGCAATCTTCTAGCCATTAGTGCTTCAATCTCATCAAGATCTTGATCATCACTTTCACTTTCACTATCATTTCTAACAGTGTGTTTATGACTTGACTTACTTATTTTCAAAGAATATTTGAATGCATACTCAATAGATGGTAAGACACTGTTATCAGAGTTATTCATCTCAAATGAAATCAGTCTACTAACCAGACTATCTAGAGTAACATTATTGTTTGCAACTGCTCTCATTTCTTGTATAGAAGATACTCTAATAGCATATACAAGCAATAAGGTTCTTAGGATTTTACTTACCACTGTCTCTTCTTCAAGTATGCCTCCAACTCTTCGGATAGCATTGACTACTTCTTTTATTATGCAGTTGTACTGCTCCTTCTCTCATTCTTAGGTCATCAAATTTACCTCTTAGACTTTCTGCCTTAGATCTTAGTACATTAGCATCTCCTCCATGTACCAGCTTTAATTTATCCCCCATTTGTTTTGCAGAGGTGTAGTTTTTGACATCTTCAAATTCAGCATCAGAGAGAGAGGAAGCAAGTTCTATCATCATGCAATTATGCTCATGTTTTTCTCTCAATTGTTCAGGTGTGTGAGGTCCTGTAGGAAACACAAATTCAGTATCTAATTATTGAACATCATTTCCAATACCTGATAGGTGGTCTTATTATGCTTTTCCATGATGCAAAATTGTCCTTGTTCAACTTGGGCACATCTCATTTTATCATCTTGTGATCATTTGCTTGAGTTGTTAAACTCCCTTTCCAAGCACACAAGCTCTGATACCAATTGTTAGAATAACTGAGAGGGGGGTGAATCAGTGGCCTCAAAATATTCTAATAACTTAACCCAAAAACTTATTACCAAAATTATAAGCCTCTAGTTATCTTTAGTCCTACAAGATGAATGCCTTCAAACAATCTCAACAAATAACTACTGCTCAGAATTCACTGTTAAACATTATTCTTACTGTTTACCGATTAGCAATCTTTCATTTACCAAAATGCAGTAAATAACTTAGTGTATACCGATCAATCCAGATTAGTTATGTTTAATGTAAACACTAAAGTAATGACTCATAAACACATTGACACATGGATTTTAACGTGGAAACCCTATTAAGAGAAAAACCACTTAAGACCAGTAACCCAAAATTTTCACTCTTCTGAAGTGAGCTCGGTGAAGAGCCAACCATGTTAAAGGTTACAAACACACTGTTAGGTGTGACCTTGTTAGAGGATTTAAATAGAATAATTTTTCACTTGATATCGGGCATTTCTATGCTACCTTCTATGACCAAACCCAGTGTAGTTTGTCAAATGGTATTTGCAATCTCATGTTATCTTCATGGCCAAAATTTTTTATACTCCTTGGGATGTATCTCAATATAGAAAGGATTGTTAAGTCTTTCTCGGTTAAGAGACTTTCTGATTCAATGGTTAAACTAAAACAGTAAATGATTTGTTCATACACACAACTATACTTTGTAGATTTTCAGATCTATTGTAAGCTCATAATACCTTTCTGATCAATGTATCTTTTCAATAACTTTGCTCCACTTCTTTCTTCTCGGTGATGTTGTGCTTCTCTATTGCTCGGTGTCCGCAAAATTAGATTTGTTCTTCAGCTTGATTGATCAGGTATAATTTAAGTCTTTCTTCATCAGTTTCTCTTCAGCATCTTCTTTCTCTATTCACCCTTTTATTTCATAATGAATTAGCTTGTCTCTTTATAGACATGATTTCACTGTTTCTCAGTTCTTGAATTTCTTGTTCTTGGTGTGATCCGCAATCTTATCCAATCTTTCTTTAAAGCTTTACTTCATTTTTATCCTGTAGATTTCTCCTTGACAGCTGGAATAAAACAGCTTTAAATCTTTCTCTTATCTCTGGCTTTAACTTGTCAATGAAAACAATATTAATAGCCAGTTAAATCCTTTTTAGCTCTTGTCAGCTAAGTCTTTTATCATTTCTGAACTTCAGTTCCTTTTGGTGTTTAACTCTTTGTTATCTTCGGTCAACATTTCAGTTCTCCTCGGGCATCTTCGTTGGGTTTGTTTATCTGTCGGGGTTGTCTGTCTGTCGGGCATCACTGTGGAGTTTTACTTGATGGTAATGCTTGTGATTCTACTCGTCGATAATGTTTTTTGGGTTTCTTGCTCGGGCATCACTGTGACTTTTCTTTCGGGTTTCTATGTCCGTCGGGGTGCACTACCCATCGGTGTTTGTAGTCACTTAGTGAATACTGATCTTTTATGCATTACTGAAAGCATAACCTTTATCTTTCTGATTCTCTGAAGTCTTTTACACTTTGAATATAACTAATCAGATTATGTTGACATCAATGACAATACAATACATTAACTGATTTACTGCCTTGTATTAACTTTCGGTAGCTTGGTGATCTCAACTTAACATCTTCAAACAGTCAATTAGTTATAGTTCATCATTTTTGTCTTGATTTAACTTCAAAGGCTAGACACAAGTATGGTTTGGACTATTTTCCTAACTCGTACTCTTCAAAACCTAAGTTATTTTCCTTAGGTTAAGTCAATGAAAGAATTTGACTTCAAATTTCCCCCCTTACCTTTTCAATGTTAATTTAGAATTTGAAAGGAAAATACATCATTGTAAACATTTTTTTGCCCCCCTCCACCTCCTTTCTTTTTAATAGGAGATCAAATTTTAAATAAAGGGATTATAAAATGTCAAGCCTCTTTTAATTATTTTGTCTTCTAAGGGCACCTAAATGAGATAAAATACAAAGAAAACCTGAAAACACATTTGGCATTTGACATGATAACACAACTAGGAAATCAAACTAGCTTCAAATCATAGTTTAAAAATATTAGTAATTCAATAACACAACGAGTAAAATAAGTTAAAGAATGTAAATGTTAATTTTTTTATAAAATATGTGAAGGCCTTAAGACTGCACCTAGAGGCAATGTCTTCCACGCAATAGGTATTTTTGGTGCACCAAGCCACCGGGGTGGCCAAATGGCCCGCTTAGGTAGGGGTGCCATGAGGGGGGCTTAATCTCTATGGATTATGATCAAATTCAAAAAAAAATATGAATAGAGAAGTAATAGTCATTTATTTAGTCATTTTTATTTGTCTAACCAATTATTTAGTTGTTATTTTTTCCGATGACCAATTTAGTCACTTATACTTGTGAATTGCAAAAAATAATAAAATTTTATCATTTTTAGTCACGTGACTAAATTTTTTAGTCATGTAGTCATTTATTTGCCAAATTCTACTAGTGTATATTACTCCTCAAATGTTATAAATATGGAAAAATTGGTCATTTAGCAACTAGGTGTCTAAAAAAGGCTAACCGATAGAAGTTTAAGAAGTTCAATAATAAGGCCTACAGTGTTAATGAAGATGCTAGTATATTAGATGATGAATTAGATCAATAAGACTGCTTATTTTTGGCAGAACAAGAAAAACCTAGATTTGATATTTCTAACATTTCCCCAGAATTTGATGATAATAATAAGACTGCATTTTTTGTTAGAAGGTATAACAATGAACGGTCGATTGATAGTGGATGTTCAAATCATATGACTGGTGATAAAAGAAAATTTGTGAAACTTGGAAAATATTATGGTGGTCCTGTTAGATTTGGTGATGATAAGACATCATATATTGTTGGAATTGGTTCTATTACTTTTAATGGAAAGCATAACACTGACAAGGTTTACTATGTGAAGGGTTTGTGTCATAATATTTTGAGTGTTAGTAAGATGTGAAAATGGCTACGATGTTGTGTTCAATAACGAAGGTTGTGAGATCCAAAAGAAGTCTGAAACTATTATTGTAGTTGGAAAAAGAATAGGAAGGAACATGTATCAACTTGAAGGAACTACATGTTAGAGTATCTATTTATCTTCACTTATTAATTAGATCATGTTGATTTAATTATTAAGTTGTCTATGTACTCTATTTTCACTTAAGCTATCTCTTAGGTGCATATAATTAATATTTTATATTAATTATATTGCGCAACCTAGCTTTTACCTTTTTAGGGTTTCGTTCACCTTTAAGGTTGAACTTTTTATAATTATTGTTTCATTACTTTGGAATACAATTTTCTCACTCCGCTGAGATTTTCCAAGCTTGTGCTTCTGTCTCTTTGGTTTCCTTTCAGCAACAGGTTATTTGCATGCAGGTGTTCTTGGCGATTTGTGAAGTTGGATTTCTCAACTTCTACATGGTATCAAAGCTTCCCTGCTGCTGCCTGGTCTGAGGTTTTTTTGAAGTCGTGACTCGCAGTTGAAAGCCACAGCTTCTCTAGGCCTTTTCCTTCATTTTGGAGGAGGCACTATTTTCTGAAGCACTTTGAGCCAAAAC
>MU225589.1:1464087-1477657 GCA_018584345.1 Thuja plicata | reverse complement strand
CCTAGACCGTACTGCACAAATTTTGAGAAAAAAATCAAAAAAAAAATTTTAAAAATGTTTTTTTTGCACATTTTTTTGCGCAACCGGAGCAGCCACTGCGGTGCCACCCCAGCTCAGCCCGCGCCGCGCGCCGCCCACCGCCCACCGCCATCAGCGGAGCTGCCGCCCGGGAACCGCCTAGGAGTAGCCCAGCCGCCACCGCCACTGACGCTAGCAACCGGCCCGCCACCGCCGGACCAGCTGCCAACGATAGGTGATGTCAGCAGTGACGTCACTTGCCAATTTTTTTTCCAGGTATTTTTTTTGAATTTTTTCGGCAAATATGATTTTTCCGGCAACCGGAAAAATTTTCGGGCCGACGACCATACGACTGTCAAATTTTTTGCCGCAGACGGGCGACGGTCGTTTGACCGTCAAATTTTTTCCCGTGTCTGGTTTTTTCCAGAGAGTTGTTTTTCGGAGGCATCGTTGGTTTTTTGGCCATAACTTGAGCATACGATGTCTATTTTCAAAAAATAAAACATTGTCAGAAAGGTGTTTTCGAGCCAGACGCAATGGTGCTAGTCTTGATTTCTGATTCGGACATTTGATCTCTCTTTTTTAGCATTGAAGTAGAGGCTTCTATTTCCTCCATCTTTACATCTAGCGTCCAGATTTTCTTCTCATTTTTTGTGCTTTCAGTAATTATTTCTTTGTTGTACGGGGGATAGAATTATACATTATGGGGGGTGCTTTTGCTTTCTATCATTTACATTCTGAAACGACCCTTCTACTTCCGTCGTTTTCTTCTCTCAAATGTCGGACCCCTCTGTGGCCCGGCTGACACCGCACAATTACCACACCTGGAAAGCACAAATGACCAGGCTACTCATGTCACGTGGCTTATGGTCATGTCTAGATAAAAACAAACCTGTCCTGCAGTGTCCTTTTGAGGTTCTTCAGCATAGGAATAAAATGGATGAAGCCATGGGCTTGATTGCACTGAACATCTCCGACAGTCTCCTTTTTCACCTGGATGGTTTGACAACTCCTAGGGCCATTTGGGACAAGTTTTCATATTTGTTTGGCACATTGAATGAGTTTCGGGCACTACAGCTTGATGCAGGGCTGACCACTTTGACTCCTACCAGCTTTCCCACTATGGAGGACTTCTTGATGAAGTTCAAATCTATGCGCTCAGTTTTGCAAGGATGTGGGAGAAACAAGATAGATGATGAGTGTATCTTCCTGATACTCTCAAAGTTGAGAGGACAGTATCAGATCTTTTCTTCTACTTTCTACTCCACCATGGATGCTTTGGGTACTAGACACACCATGCCTTCATTCGAGACATTTTGTGATCGGTTGACATGGGAACAGGAAAAGATCCAACAGATGGATGCTTCTAGCTCTTCTAGCCAAGCATTGGTTTCTCAGTCTTCACAGGGGAAACCAAAACAAAAAGCCAAACCGAAGAAAGATTCAGCAGGCAATGAGTATTCCTCCAAACCTGTACAGAAAACTAATTCCAAACCTCTAGCTAACCCTTCCAAGGGTAAATATTCTTCGAAGTCTACTGAGTCTACCTCCAAGACTAAGAAGAAATTAGTTGAGACCTGCAGCTTTTGTGGAAAGGATGGACATCTTGTTTCTAGGTGCTGGAAACGTTTGGAGGCTTTAGAGGAAGCCATGCAGGAGCATCACATTTCAGCTCCTCGGTCCACATCCTCCCCTGCAAGGAAATGTCATTCTCTTACTGCACGAGCATCGACTTCTGGGCCCACCTGGATTCTTGATTCTAGTGCCTCTCACCACATGACTCGCACTCAGCAGTTGGTCACCTCACTTGCTCCCTGTGCTACTTCACAGATTGTTGTTGGGAACTCATCTCATCTTTCAGTTTTGGGTTCTAGTTTTGTTGCATTAGCTGGAGGTTCCCTTCAGGATGTTCTTTTTGTCCCTGACATTTTGACGAACCTATTATCTATCTATCAGATTTGCCACTTTGGCTCTGGTAAGACAGTTGAGTTCTCACCACATGATGTGGTTATTCGGGACTTACATGATTCTGATATAATTGTGGCTACTGGGAGTGTTGACACTACATCCCGCCTATACAGATTTGATGGATTTGAGTCTTCTACTGGCACAGGTTCCTGTCTTATAGCACATGCAGATTCAGTGAGCAGACTTTGGCATGAGCGTTTGGGCCATGTCAATTACAGGTATCTTCAGCAGATGAGCACACAGGCACTTGTTCTTGGGCTTCCACAGATTGATTGCACTAATGGGGTTTGTCAGGGTTGTGTCCTTGGCAAACAACATAGAGATCCTTTTCCTCACGGACAAGCTACTCGTGCTTTGGCACCATTGGAGTTGATTCATAGTGACCTCATGTCATTTCCTACTCCTTTTTCTAGTGCCAGATATGTGCTTACTTTCATTGATGACTTCTCTAGGCGCACATGGGTGTACTTTTTGAAGTACAAGTCTGATGTCTTTGATTCATTTCGAGTCTTTAAGACATTTGTGGAGAAGTAATCTGGTCTTTCTATTCATCAGATACGCACAGATAATGGGGGGGAGTATGTAAACCAATCTTTCAAAAAAAAATTCTCTAAACATGGTCTTCAGCATCAGTTTTCAGTGCCCTACACCCCTCAGTAGAATGGTGTGGCTGAGAGAAAGATTAGAACACTTTGGGAGATGGCTAATTGTATGATACATTCTAGGTCCATGGATTTGTCCTTTTGGGCAGAGGCAGTCAATTGTGCCAACTATATTCATAATTGGATGCCTCATAAGGCAGTTCAACATATGACTCCTGAGGAGGCTTGGTCTCATGTCAATCCTAATGTATCTTCATTCTGAGTTTTTGGTAGTGAAGCATGGGCATTTGTGCCTGATGCTCAGAGGAGAGCAATGGAGCGGAAGAGTCGACACCTCATTTTTGTTGGCTACTACGAGGATGTTAAGGCATACAGTTTGTTTGACCCTAATTCCAAAGAGGTACTATTTCGACAGGATGTCCAGTTTGATGAGCGCCTTCCTACAGTAGACACCCCGCATCTAGAGTCTACTTCACTTACCACTACTCCCTCATCTCTTCCAATTTCTTTTCAGGATGATGAGGATGATGATCTTGGTGATCCCCATTTACCTCCACCACAGGATCCTCCATCGATGCCTTGACGGGCTCGTGTTACAGTTGATGCAGCAGGATCTTTGGCTAGTGACCCTTCCACTTCCCATCGCACCCGGTCTCATATTGCAGGTTCCAGTCTTCTGAGTCATGCTATTTGTGGTGATCCTCAGACATTTGCGGCAGCGATGGGACATACTGAGTGGGAAAGTGCTATGGAGGAGGAGTATTCTTCTTTGATGAAGAATCACACTTGGGATCTTTGTTCTCTTCCTAAGGGAAGAAAGTTAGTGCGATGCAAGTAGTTGTATCGTACTAAGTTTGTTGTTGATGGTTCTATTGATAAGTATAAGGCACGTCTTGTTGCGAAGGGTTTTTCACAGGTTGAGGGTATTGATTACACTGAGACATTTCCCCCTATCGCCAAGATGAACTCTATTTGCCTTGTCTTATCCCTCGTAGCTTCTCAGGGATAGCCCATTTTTCAGATGGATGTGAAGAGTGCATTCTTGCACGGTGATCTTACTGAGGAGATTTACATGGAGCAGCCTCAGGGATTTGTGCAGGATTCCTCCTTGGTTTGTAGACTTTGGCGTTCTTTGTATGGTCTCAAACAGGCCCCTCGGGCTTAGTATGAGAAGATGGACTCCTTTCTGCTTTCTACAGGATTCACACGTTGTCATTTCGATCCTACAGTCTACATCCAGTGTCTTGAGGATGAGGTTTTGATCCTTGTGCTATATGTTCATGATCTTCTCATCATAGGTAGCTCATCTTCTATGATTTAGGATGTCCAGCGCGCATTGATGGAGCAGTTTGAGATGACTGACCTTGGTCTATTACACTTCTTTCTGGGTCTGCAGATTGTTCAGTCCCCTGCTGGGATCTTTTTTTACCAGCAGAAGTATGCTCTTGACATGCTTCGGCGCTTTGATATGCTTGATTGCAAGCCGTCTCCCACACCTTTTCAGTCGGGTGTTACTTTGTCTACCTCTTACACTTCACCTTCAGTGGATCCTACATTGTATCGGCAGTTCGTTGGCAATTTGTTATACCTGACACACACTCGTCCTGATCTCTCCTTTGCAGTTGGTCTAGTCTCTCGGTTCTCACATGAGAGTCATTGGCAAGCTGCCAAGCGTATTTTGAGATACATTTAGGGCACACTTATGTATGGCATTCATTACACATCAGGGGCTCCTCACATTGTTGGCTTCACTGACTCAGATTGGGCTGGTGATGTTGATGATCGAAAGTCTACTTTTGGCTTTGTTTTTTGTCTTGGCTCTGGTCCTATCACATGGTCGTGCAAGAAGCAGAATGCTCGTGCACTTTCATCTACAGAGGTTGAGTACACAACAGCAGTGCATGCTAGTCAGGAGATTCTATGGCTTCGACAGTTGATGACTGAGTTTGGCTTTCCTCCTGATCGTCCCACTGTTATGTGGTGCGATAATCAGAGTGTTATTCACATTTCCCGCAACCCGGTGGAGCATCAATGCACTAAACACATTGAGCTTCATATGCATTTCATCCGTCAGCAGATTCAGGATGGTGTTCTCACTTTGGAGTACATTCCCACTGACACGCATGTTGCTGACATCTTCACCAAACCTTTTGCATCTCCGCACTATCTTCAGTTGCGTTCTATGCTTGGGGTGACGGAAGTTGTCCTTGGGGGGTCTTGTTGAGGCCTTCCTTCCTTCATGTTTTTCAGCATGTTTGTTTTATCTCTTTTTGGAGAGGGGTTTTTCCCAGTGGGTTGTCTCCTTTATCACCAGTTCATAGATATTTCCTTGTATTGGGTACCTGATCAGGCCTTGTTGTCGGGACCCACTTTTCCTGCTTTCATAGTTGTGCTAGGTTAGCTTACCTCCTGAGTTTCACTTAGGGGGGGGTGTTAGAGTATCTATTTATCTTCACTTATTAATTAGATCGTGTTGATTTAATTATTAAGTTGTCTATGTACTCTATTTTCACTTAAGTTGTCTCTTAGGTGCATATAATTAATATTTTATATTAATTATATTGCGCAACCTAGCTTTTACCTTTTTAGGGTTTCGTTCACCTTTAAGATTGAACTTTTTGTAATTATTGTTTCATTACTTTGGAATACAATTTGCTCTCACTCCGCTGAGATTCTCCAAGCTTGTGATTATGTCTCTTTGGTTTCCTTTCAGCAACAGGTTATTTGCATGCAGGTGTTCTTGGCGATCTGTGAAGTTGGATTTCTCAACTTCTACACTACAAAGAGTTGTTTGTTATCTTGATCTGATGATAGATGGCTTTGTCATTGGAGGATGTGTCACATCAATTTTGACAACTTGGAAAGGATAATTTCATCAAGTGCAATAATAGATTTACCAAGAATATATAAACCAGACAAAATTATCTGTAAGGGATGTCATGAAGGAAAGCAAACAAGAGAGTCATTCAAGATGAAAGATCATTCGTCTACTGGTTTATTCGATCTTATGCATACTAACCTATGTGGTCCTACCAGAACAAGAAATTTACAAGGTGAGAGATATTTCATACTTTTCATTGATCATTATTCTAGATTATCTTGGGTTGCATTTTTAAGAGAGAAATCAGAAGCATTTGAGAAATTCAAGATATTTAAAGCAAGAGTTGAGAACAAAGATGGTAGGAAGATTAAATGTTTGAGATCTGATAGAGGATAAGAGTTAACTTATGATAAATTTAACAATTTCTATGAGAAACATGACATTAAAAGATAGTTATTAACCCCTTGAACACCACAATAGAATGGTGTAGTGGAAAGGATGAATCAGATTGTATAGGAAGCAACAAGGACAATGATCAAAGAGGTGGATTTACCAGAAGTTTACGGGAGAGAAGCAATACATACATCTGTGTAGACACTTAACAAATTTCTTTACAAGAAGAAGTATGGGAAGACATCATATGAGATAGGAATGGAAGGGTACCTACAGTGAAATACTTCAAGTTTTTTAGAAGAAAATGTTACATTTGTAGAGATGAAGGAAATCTTGACAAGTTTGATAGCACAGATGATGAAGGTATATTTCTAGAATATTCTACAAAGAGAAAAGTATATCGGTGTTACAACAAGAGACTGAACAAGATAGTTGAAAGTGTCAATGTGAAGGTTGATGAAGATGTTCAAAAAACTCCTGAAAAACACTTTGCATATGAATTTGATACAGAAGATGAAGGGAAAAAAAAAAAGACGAGAAAGAAGAAGAGACAAATCAAGCTCCAACATCTACAACTAAGACCCCGAGGTATGTATAGAGATATCATTCGAAGAATCATATTATAGGTGATAAGAACAAATGCATCATTACAAGAAGTAGAGTTGCTCACGAACCAGTGTTATTGTGTCTACTCTCAGATATTGAACTAAAAAATGTTGAAGAAGTATGTAATGATCAGAACTAGGTAAGATAAATGGAAGAACTTGATCAGATAGAGAAGAATCAAACTTGGGAACTTGTGCCCACACCGGATGACAAGAATGTAATTGGTACAAAATGTGTATTTTGAAACAAGCTGGATGAAAATGGAAAGGTAATGAGAAACAACGCAAGATTAGTTTGCAAGGGTTACACTCATATTAAAAGTAATGAGAAACAAGACAAGATTAGTTTGCAAGGATTACACTCATATTGAAGGTATTGATTTTGATGAAACTTATGCCCCTGGTGCCCGGATGGAGGCAATACAGATATTTATAGCATTTGCAACATTTAAAGGTCTCAAATTTAACTAGATGGATGTTAAGTCACTGTTCCTAAATGGAGAACTGAAGGAAGAAGTCTACATTGAACAACCAGAGGGATTCAAGTTTGGAAAGGATCCAGATGTTGTTTGTAGGATGAAGAAAGAGTTGTACGAGTAGAAGCAGGAACCTAGAGCTTTGTATGGTAGATTGGATAAGTATCTAATTGGACAAAGATTTAAGAAGGGATCGACTGACAGTAATTTGTATTACAGAGTTTATTCAGAACAGACCTTAATTGTTGTGGTTTTTGTTGATGAGATCATTTTTAGAGGAAAAGATGATTTGTGTAGAAAATTTGTATAGGAGATGCAAAAGGAATTCAAGATGTCTATGATTGGTGAGTTGAATTTATTCCTTAGATTGTAGGTAAATTAGAACAATAAAGGAATTTTCATTTATCAGTCCAAGTACATCAAAGTTATTGAAGAAGTTTGGTTTGGAAAATCCTAAACCGGTATGTACTCCTATTATTACCAAATGTAAGTTAACTAAAGAAGATGATTCACCAAAAGTTGATGCAAGTAAGCACAGATCAATGATTCGAGGATTACTGTATTTGACTGCTACTAGACCAAATATTATGTATAGCATATTACTAGCAACCAGATTTTAGTAAGATTTGAGAGAGTCACATGTTATGGCAGTAAAGAGAACCTTTAGGTATTTGAAGGATACAAAAGATTGTTTATTATGGTATCCAAAGGGTTTAAATGTTACTCTGACAACTTATATTGATGTTGATTGGGTTGGATGTCTTGATAACCGGCGGAGTACTAGTGGTGGAGTTATTTCCTTGGCTCCTGTAGACACCAAACTATGTCCATTACCCTTTTCCTAGCCAATTAAATAGATATTTATTATTTATTTAGTAATCATATGTCCTACCTTTAATTAAATAAATTTATATTTAATTAATTAATAATCCCCTTTAACCACTTACTCTTGATTAAATAAATTTACATTTATTTAATATTATCCTATCCCATTTCCCTAAAGTTTAATAAATTTCTAAATTAATTAAACTAACCTAGCCTATTTCCCCTCATCCCACTTGTACCTCAACCCTTCATTTAATTAAGTAAATGACTTTGTTTACTTAATTAATCCCTTTCCTCCTACTTGGAATTAAATAATGCATTTAAACATGATTTGTGAAGTTTAACCAAGGTAAGGATTATACTTGAGGTTTATCAAATTGAAATCTCTCATGAGTTTATGGGAGGTCCTTATGATTGAAGTCATTTATTTTACCAATGACAAGTGGTCACTTTTATCTTCAAAATTGTTGTAAATTATTTTCACCCATCTCATCCAGAATGTGAATATAAACGCACAACATGCCTCTATACCATTGTAGTCTCTTGCCCTTTAGGGAAGTATCTAAGAGTCTCGTAGCACATATAGCAATATCATGCATGTGTTATATAGGTCTGGTTGTTGCTTCATCAAGTATGGGATACTTTTCAAGGTAGCTATTGGTGTGTCAACTCTTCGAGTTAGGACAAGAGGGCTACCAACATTGAAATTGACAAATACTTGTCTTGGAGAAACCATATTAGGGATATGAAATAATGTTCTATTTAACTGAATAGAAAGCATCCTTGATTGGGAAAATATGTTGAGTGAATACAAGTTTTGTTCTAACCGCAATAAAATTGAGTGGTTAAAAGGCATAACCACACTATCACAAAGCTGGAAAATGTAACATACAAGATAGGAATATGCAAAAAAATGGGTTGAGGCATTAGTTAAGACAACATATTTTCTAAACAAATCTCCAACCAATGGAAGCATGTCAAGGAGGAAGCCCAAAGTGAATCATCTTAAAGTCTTCAATACCAATGCATATGCCTATATTTGAAATGAGTCAATAAACAAGTTAGATCCAAAAAAAAATGATCACATGGTATAGTGACACTCATAAGGCTTAAAAAATCATTGATGTTAACACCATCAAATTGACCTTCAACAAATATACCATTATTAATGAAGAAATTAGGCCTTTTTAGCTTCTCCAAGGATCAAAAGTATTGCAAATCAACTTGTTATGGCTAGGGATCCAAGTCTTCAACTTCATGTCGATGCTCTTAGAAGGGTGAGGGTTCCAAGTATGTCAATCTTGCATGCTAATAATAATCCTAGACTCTAATGATAACATCCTAAATTTTCATTCAAAAGGTATAGGAACAAGTAGTCCCAAACTCTAATGATGACATTCCAATTTAGAATTCAGATGACAAGTACAAGCAATCCAATTTTTTGTCACAATTTTAGTTTGGATAAAGATGATCTTGTCCAAGAAAATGAAATGATCAAGAATCAATCATCAAGAGGCAAGAAAAAGAGGAACATGGCCACCTTTTCTCTATTGGCCTATAATTGGCGAGATTATGAGCCACATATATTTGAGGAGTTTAAAGGAAAAACTAGTTGGAAAACTACCATGGCAACTAAACATGACAAGGGAGATGGCACACTAGTGAGGTACAATGTGTGATTGGTCAAAAAAGGGTTCTCACATAAAGGGCATTAACACACAAAGACCTTTGCTCCAACATAATTAGTAACATCATATTAGTCCTAGCCATAGTAGCTCAAAATGGTTAGATTCTCATCCAAAAGAAATGAAGAGTGCCCTCCTCAAATTTTCATGTATCTTTTTAATTTTCAAGGACGAAGTATCTTGTTTTTCTATTGAAGAAACCTCTAAGTAGCCTCAAGCAAGCACCCAAAACATGGTATATGGAAATTGATAGGTCCATGGATGATCAAGAGTTCCAATGAAATCCATCAAATTTTGATCTATACATCAAAAAAATAGGTAATGATATCATACTCTTGGTCCTATGTAGATGACGGTGTTACTATAAGTAGTGAGTCATATGTTATTGAACAAGTCACATATAATGGCTAAAGTTTTTGACATAAGTGATATAAGCCTCCTATATTACTACCTAGACAGAGAAATATTTAGCAAATAGATGGCAACATTTTTTTCTCACAAACCAAATATGCCAAGAGTTTTTACAAAAGCTTTCAACCAAGACTAACCCTAAGACGGTTAATGAGACAACATATAGGCAACTAGTGGGGAGCTCAGCATACCTTACAACCACTAGGCCTAATTTGAGCTACAATGTGAGCTTCATTTTTCATATTCAAGACCACCAAAGACATAACATTGGACTAATAATTAGGGCATTGAGATAAAAGAAAGCGGCCCTTAACTTTGGCACTATACACAACAAAAGCAAAGACCTTTATGTTGTGGATTTATAAATTCAAATTGGGCAAGCTTTATGAATGACCTTTCCTTAAATGAAACGAAATACCAAATTGTGAAAGGGCCATGTGAACCAATTTTATCAGAGTAGTGAAAGGAGCGTGTGAGCCAATTTGGTTTAAGAGAATGCTTTCATACATGAAGATGATGCAAACAAGGTCTACACCCCTATTCTCTAATACTCAAGGGGTGCACAAACTTGTGAATCTAAATTATAAATTAGCAGATCTGGGTACAACATAAATGTGAATCTTCCATTTCCCATCCATTCATATTTTGCCAAGGTTGACACCATGTCACTATATATGAACCCTTTATTACTTTTAACAGTGACAATGGCTTTGATTTTCCAATTACTCTATATCGATCGAAAAAAGTGCATGTATCACGCTGTCCTCTAAATCTAACCTCTATATCTTGTCCGAGAAACAGACCACACCCAAAATTTGAACTGTGATAAGGAGCCTATCAAAAATCTCCAATCATGATGGATGTTGGTAATTCAGTGGCAAGAGCAACGCAAACATACACTTGGTAAGTCCTAAGAGTCCCAGCTGCTCCATGAAAAAAATAACAAGGTATCAGTGTCAGGACTAGGAACCATAAGCATCAAAGTATGGCTCAACAGGGGCATCGGACAAATGCACCACACCAAAACCATAATGAGCATGCCAAAAAGTTTTCAGTCACATAAGGGCAAAAGCTCAAAGGCGCTCTCTAATGGAGCAGCCCTGCATGCGCATCAAAGGTCCTAAGTTTTAATCCTAGCCAATCCATGAAAAATAACACGTCCTCCACAAAATACAAAACTCTTTCAACATCATGCCTCTCAAGCTTTACCTCCATTCTTTTATAGCACAAGTTGAGTGGTCGAATGATGAATATGTGTACCTCATAATGGAGGTCACATATCCAAAGTCAAATGGGGGTAAAGATATTACAATATACCTCATTGATCAATACACAGAGTAATGAAAAAAAAAACCAATGCACGATGCCAAAAGAAAGATATCATATACCAAATTGATGTCTTAAACATGACATAAAAAATTAAGTGATTGGTTACTGTGAAGACAACATAAACCGACAGTATATAATGCATACCCCAGCTCAATAGATGCAAGTACCCAATAATCAACTACAGTAGATAAAGTTTCCTCAGCAGACATTTTTCCCAAGTTGATGGCTATGCTGCCTAATATCAGTGCATTAAAACCAGGTAGAATAATGTAAAATGAGTAGAAGGTCGTTATGGGTGCAGGAAAAAAGTGATCACAGTAAACTGTATCTTATTGTTGACAATTGGAGAGCTACAAATAGATAGCTCTTTTTGCAAATGACATTCGTTCTTGCAAATGATATTCGTATAGTAGGTACCAGACATATACATAGTTGCCATTGTTAAGTTTTCACTGTCGCCCTAAAAGAGTGGGGAAGATTTCAAGACACCAAGAGAACAGATGATATCTTTGATTAAAAGTCGAAAGAGAACTTCAAGGAATTCAAAGACTCCTGTAGAAACTTACAATGTCAAACCAAAATAGTTTCCGCTTGAAAAGAAAAAGCTATAACAAGCCACAAAATGCTATTGAAATCAAGCAACCACATTGCTTCTGAAATAAGTAATACTATTAAACAATTTATGCTCATCTAGGTACAAAATACAACCAAGAAACATGTTTTTCCGAGTACACCTGAACTACTACCCCATTCAGCAGAAGAAGCATTCGTAATTTCAAAACAAACATTATAACATGTACACAACTTCCACTTATTTATAACCGCATTAAGTGTTGTACATCTTCCACACGCATTTGGCGTTGCTCCTTTTCAGACTTATTGAATGCAGAACTTGCTAGCTTCCGCTTCCTCTCTTGCATTTCTAATATGCTTTCCTCAACACTGTCCTTCACAACTAGTCTGTATACTCTGACAGATCTCGTCTGCCCAATTCTATGTACTCGATCCATTGCTTGGTCTTCAGCAGCGGGATTCCACCAAGGGTCAAACATGTACACGTCAGAAGCAGCAGTTAAATTTATACCTACTCCCGCAGCTTTTAGACTTGCTAAGAGAATGGTTGGGCTCGTCAAATTTGTTGATGCAAATGCTGTAATAGTTGCAGCTCGCTTCTTTGAAGGCATAGACCCATCTAAACGAACAAACTTGAAGCCTTCTCTCTCCAAAGGCTCCTGCAAGAGATCCAGCATTTTCCGGAACTGTGAGAAAATAACAGATTTTTTTGTTGGATCATTATTGCGGGTCTCTTTCAAAAAGGATATTAGTGCTTTGACTTTAGAGCTATTTGCTGACTTATTTGGTTTTACATCATCCTCTGCAGCCTTCGGTGAACAGAAAAGATCAGTCTCTGTAAGTTCCTTGCGACACATTGGGCACCGTGGCTTGTCATGCCTCAGAGTTTTCTCAATGCACCTCTTGCAGAATACATGTGAGCAAATAGTTATAATAGCCTCTGTCGGTGGTGATAGGCACACCGGACAATCAAAATCATCCCCATCTTGCAAAATCAATAGTAGTTTTTTAAGCAAATCAGGATTGCTTGAAGCATCTGCAACAACATGCAAACCAAAACAATATCAAACTTTGTCCTATTAGTAATTACCTAAGATATAAGCACAACTATGACCCCACATTTACCAAAAGTGTTTTTGGAATTTCCACTAATTAGGTTACCTTTACTAACAAAGAGACAGGTAGGCATTTGCATCAAACTGCAAGCATAAATTATCTATTTTTGATCTTTAGTGCAACTCTTGACTTTGCAGGATTCCCTGTTCTCTTTTCTCATCACCTATTCAATATATGATTTAAAAAATAACAACGAAGAAAATTTGGAATAATCTTTTAGTATATCAACTTAGGTTAGTTGCTAAATATTTCTATAAATCAAATGTTGCCTGCGTTTCTTGCCACTTAATATTGAATGCAGTCTTAGCTGATTAAAAAGGAAGCAATTTTTGAATCTGAGCTCTAGTGTTGAATTCAAATGCCAAAATTTAACATGTCCAAAACTAAAAATGTATTTTCTATGACAAAGGAAAAAAATCATGACCGATTAAAACACCAAGATAATGAGTGAACTATAAATTGTAAAAAGATGATAAAATTATCCCCTTTGGTACGAGGGTCTGATATTCTAAAAGAAATATGCACAAATCAATAACTGCATACATGGTAGCAACCTAAACAATTACTATGAAGAATATCATCGACAAAGTCACCCTGGCAAAAGAAAATTAACCAAGATAACATGTTTCGACTATGAGCAAGGGATGATAAAATTAAGTGTCAAATGGACGATAAAATTATCCCCTTTGATACGAGGGTCTGATATTCTAAAAGAAATATGCACAAATCAATAACTGCATACATGGTA